>OY804606.1:24422748-24517748 GCA_963680895.1 Fragum sueziense | reverse complement strand
TTTACTCGTAAAAGAAAATATATTTTACAAACTAATACAATATGGTGTAACAGGTAAAATACTCAAATTGATTAAGTCACTATACCTGAACATGAAATCTCGCATCAAATTAGAAAACAAGCTAAGTGATAGCTTCTCTTGTTATCTTGGAGCGCCGCAAGGAGACTGTTTGTCACCTTTTGTTTTTGCCATCTATGTCAATGATTTAGAGGAATATATGTCTCTAAATGAGTTTCATGGTATTCAATTAGACATGCTAAAATTATACTTGCTTTTATATGCAGACGACATTGTTTTATTTTCCGATAGCGACGTAGGTCTACAAAACGGGTTGGACATTCTCAAATCATATTGCGATAAATGGAAATTAACTGTAAATGTAACTAAAACAAAAATCATGGTCTTCCGAAAATCTGGTAAGCTTTCCGAATCTTTAATATTTATATACGACAACAAACAGCTTGAAATTGTCAATCATTTTTCATACTTAGGCACAACTTTTTCATCAGGAGGTTCTTTTAATCGTTCATTTGAAATAATGGAAGGCCAAGCTTTAAAAGCTATTTTCGCGCTTAAGCAATATTTAACAGTTTTTAACGACATTACAGTAAGTCACACTTTAGAACTTTTTGATAAACTTATATTTCCTATACTCAATTATGCTGGTGAGGTCTGGGGATTCTCAGAAGCTGATGGCTTAGAAAAAATACATACACGGTTCTGCAAACAAATTCTAAACGTAAAAATACAAACCCCCCATGCTTTTATATATGGCGAACTTGGAAGACTACCTTTAAAGAAAATAAGACTATCGTGTATCATAAAATTTTGGCTCAAGTTAACCAGAACAGACGACCGAAAATATATTAAACAGATGTATAATCAAATGCTTTTTGACATGGATAACTCTCTAGATACGATAAATTGGGCTTCGAAAGTAAAAAATATGTTATATGTGACTGGGTTTGGTTACGTTTGGCTAAACCAAGGCGTTGAAAATATTAAACATTTTATGACCGTTTTTAAACAACGAATCAAAGACATTTACATACAAAACTGGGAGGAGGAACTAAATACATCCCCAAGAGCAATATTATATAATACTATCCGCTCCTTTTCATTTAAAACATACCTAGATAAAATCAAATTGAAAAAAAAAATCGAAAGCATATTACAAAGATTAGACTATCGAGCCATAAACTTGAAATTGAAAAGGGGAGATGGACAAAACCAAAAATTGAAAGATCTGATAGAAAATGTAGACTCTGCAATATACTTGAAGACGAATATCACTTTATACTTGAATGCCCTCTTTACAATGATCTCAGAAAAATCCACATTAAGAAATTCTTTTGGTCAAGGCCCAGTATGTATAAACTTCAAGAACTTTTATCCAGTAACAACAAAAATACACTAAATTCGCTAGGTTTCTTTTTAATGAAAAGCTTCGAAAAACGAAATAACTTGCTTTATCCTTAAGTCTTTCCCATGAAATATGACCCATTTCTTATCAAATATACACAAATCATTAACCTTACTCTGAACTTGGATTAGAAATACTCTTTTGAAATTATTGACAAAATTTTTTTGACAATTGATTTTATTACACCCTTTCATGATAATTTATCCGCAAATCCTATCTTGTCCTTTCGTTTCGAAACAAGAGGATTATATGTGGAACATTCCTAATAAAAATCAAAATCAAGTAACGGCGTCCCTTAGTACTCATACAAGTAGTATGCGACCTCGTTACCTTCTTTTTCAAAACGTAGGTGTATTAATCACCGGCGTGAACGGGCTTCGGGGTCGGGGGTGTCTTAACCGTGTTTTGGACACTTGCGACTCTTAAGCCCGGACCCGCTGTAACTCACAGAATCATTTTTCATAGTTCAGAATATTCGTTATTGAGATGTATGATTGTGTATCGTGTGTGAGAAAACGAATCTTAACCTTTTGGACAAACTTAACTTTTCTCCATCAATTTAACTTGTTAAGTTCAACACGATTATTATTTCAAATTTTCATTTAAATTGCTAACAACTGGAACCATTTATACTTTCAATTGTTTTGTACATGTACAAGATAGACATATTGTCTTTTGTTATCCAATAAAACTTGAAACTTGAGTATGTTATAAGAGCTCAAAAATCTGGATTCAGGGTATGATTTCTGGTAGTCAATTAACAAAATAAACTAGTTCTATAGGTGATACTGATTAACAACTCCAAGGCAAAAAAACTAAACTCAGAGGATGTTATGTAAAAAGAACTCAAAAATCTGAATTCAGAGTATGCTTTCTGGTAGTCAATAAACAAAAAGCTAGTTCTATAGACGACACTGATTAACAGCTCCCAGGCCAAAATCTTAATTCAGAGGATGCTATGTGATTAGAACTCCAAATATCTCGATTCGGAGTATGATTTCTGGTAGTCAATTAACAGAATAAACTAGCTCTTTAAGCGAAACTGATTAACAGCTCCCATGCCAAACACTGAATTCAAAGGATGCTATGTGATAGGAACTCAAAAATCTGGATTCAGAGTATGATTTCGGGAATTCAATTAACAAAATAAGCTAGTTCCATAGGCGATACCGATAAAAAAATTCCAAGGCCGAAAACTGAAATCAGAGGATACTATGTGATAGGAATTCAAAATATCTGGATTCAGAGTATGATTTCTGGAAGTCAATTCGCAAAAAAGCTTGTTCTGACGGCGACACTGATTAACAGCTCCCGTTCCAAAAACTGAATTCAGAGGATGCTATGTGATTGGAACACAAACATCTGGATTCAGAGTATGAATTCTGGTAGTCAATTAACAAAACAAGCCAGTTCTAATGGCGATACTGACAATTTACCCCAAGGCCGAAAATACAAAATATTTGGAATCAGAGTATGGTTTCTGGTAGTCAAATTAACAAAATGAGCTAGTTCTATAAGCGGCATTGCTTAACAGCTCACATGCAAAAAACTGAATTCAGAGGATGCTATGTGATTGGAACTCAAAAATCTGGATGCAGAGTATAATTTCTGGTAGTCAATTAACAAAATAAGCTAGTTCTATAGAGGACAGAGATTAACAGCTCCCAGACCAAAAACTGAATTCAGGGGATGCTGTAGGATAGGAACTGAAAAATCTGGATTCAGAGTACGATTTCTTGTAGAGAATTAACAAAAAAAACTTGTTCTCTAGGCGACACTGACTAACAGCTCTCACGTCAAAAACTGAATACAGAAGATGCCATGTGATAGAAACTCAAAAATCTGGATTCAGAGTATGATTTCTGGTAGTGAATTTACAAAATAAGCTAGTTCTATAGGCGACACCGACTATCAGCTCCCATGCCAAAAGTGAATTCAGAATTTGCTATGTGAAAAAAAATCTGGATTCGGAGTATGATATCTGGAAGTCAATTAACAAAATGAGCTAGTTCTACAGGCGACAGTGATAAACAGCCCCCAGGCCAAAAGCTGAATTCAGAGAATGCTCTGTGAAAGGAACTGAAAAATCTGGATTTAGAGTATGATTTCTGGTAGTTAATTAACAAAATGAGCTAGTTCTATAGGCAACACTGATTAAGGGGGAATGCTCCAGTTTCCTAATTTTTTTCCCAATGATAGAATTTATTTATATTTTGTATGTTGAAATTACATGCTATTACAAATTGAAAAATAAAATAAAAATGGATGGTCAGCGATCTTGTTTGAATTTTATAGGCATTCGTATCACATACCCCTACATCGAAAAAATGCACAATTTCTTGCACCTGTCCAAGGTCACTAAAATGCTAATAAAATGCTGTATATTCGTCGTTTAGTCCCGAAAACGGATTTAAGCTAACGTCTTACAATTAATAAGAACAGAAAACCCAAAATATGTACATTTATAAACGCGTAAATTTATAAAACAGTATGCTTACGTGTTCGGTTAGATCAACAAAGCCGGAGTGCTTTATGTCAAAATGTGCATATTTTTGGAAATATTTCAAGTTCTACATCATAGAATTTAATAAAACTCCCTCATTGTATTAAGCAACATGTCCTGGTAATAATTCAAAAAGAAAATGTATAGGTCATTGCACTTATTAGTGAATTACAGAATTTTTTATCAGCTACACATGAATAAAATGACACAAAACAGTGGTAACTGCATACACACTTACGACTGTCTTGCTCTAAATAATCGATTTCCATCTTGAGGAAATCAGTTTCGCATAATAAATACAATTTTACCATCAAAATGGTAAATTGTAATGATGTGTTATATTATTGAAAATATGGTAGCGAAACATATTGGTACGAAACATTTAATTTACTACAGTAAAGACCGAGTGTTCCGAAAAACTGTAGCATTCCCCCTTAACAGCTCAGAAGCCGAAAACTGAATTCAAAGGATGCTATCTAATATGAACTCAAAAATCTAGATTCCGAGTAATATTTCTGGTAGTCAATTAACAAAAAAACGGTTGTTCTATAGGCGACACTGATTAATCGCTCCCAGGCCAAAAACTGAATGCAGAAGACTCCATGTGATAGGAAATCAAAATTCTGGATTCAGAGTGTGATTTCTGGTAGTCAATTAACAAAATAAGGTAGTTCTATAAGCGATGCTGATTAACATTTCCAAGGTCGAATACTGAATTCAGAGGATGCTATAGGATAAGAACTCAGAAATCTAGATTCAGTGTATGATTTCTGGTAGTCAATTAACAAAATAAGCTAATTCTATAGGCGACACTTATTAACAGCTCCCTTGCCAAAAAGTGAATCCAGAAGATTTTATGTGATAGAAACTCAAAAATATGGATTCGGAGCTTGATACCTGGTAGTCAATTAACAAAAATCTAGTTCTATAGGCGACAGTGATTAACATCTCCCAGGCCAAAAACTGAATTCACATGAAACTATGTGATATGAACTAAAAAAATCTGTATTCAGAGTATGATTTCTGGTTGTCAATAAACAAAAATAAGCTAGTTCTATACACGACACCGATTAACAACTCCCAGGTCCAAAGACTGATTTCAGAAAATGCTATGGGATTGGAACTCAAAAATCTGGATTCTGAGTATGATTTCTAATAGTCAATTAACAAAATAAGCTACATGTAGTTCTCTAGGCGAAACTGATTAACAGCTCCCAGACCAAAACCTTAATTCAGAGGATGCTATGTGATAATTGTCAATTAACAAAATAAGCTGGATTAAGAGTATGATTTCTGGAGGTGAATAAAAAATAAGCTAGTTCTATAAGCGACACTGATTATCCGCTCCCAAGCAAAAAGTGAATTCAGAAGATGCTATGTGATAGAAACTTAAAAAATCTGGATTCAGTGTATGATATCTGGTAGTCAGTTAACAAAATGAGCTTGTTCTATAAGCGACAGTGATTAAAAGCTCCCAGGCCAAAAACTGTATTCAGAGGATGCTCTGTGATAGGACCTAAAAACTCTGAATGTAGAGTATGGTTTCTGGTAGTTAAGTAACAAAATGAGCTAGTTCTATAGGCAGAAGACTCCATGTGATAGGAAATCAAAATTCTGGATTCAGAGTGTGATTTCTGGTAGTCAATTAACAAAATAAGGTAGTTCTATAAGCGATGCTGATTAACATTTCCAAGGTCGAATACTGAATTCAGAGGATGCTATAGGATAAGAACTCAGAAATCTAGATTCAGTGTATGATGTCTGGTAGTCAATTAACAAAATAAGCTAATTCTATAGGCGACACTTATTAACAGCTCCCTTGCCAAAAAGTGAATCCAGAAGATTTTATGTGATAGAAACTCAAAAATATGGATTCGGAGCTTGATACCTGGTAGTCAATTAACAAAAATCTAGTTCTATAGGCGACAGTGATTAACATCTCCCAGGCCAAAAACTGAATTCACATGAAACTATGTGATATGAACTAAAAAAATCTGTATTCAGAGTATGATTTCTGGTTGTCAATAAACAAAAATAAGCTAGTTCTATACACGACACCGATTAACAACTCCCAGGTCCAAAGACTGATTTCAGAAAATGCTATGGGATTGGAACTCAAAAATCTGGATTCTGAGTATGATTTCTAATAGTCAATTAACAAAATAAGCTACATGTAGTTCTCTAGGCGAAACTGATTAACAGCTCCCAGACCAAAACCTTAATTCAGAGGATGCTATGTGATAATTGTCAATTAACAAAATAAGCTAGTTCTCTAGGCGAAACTGATAAACTACTCCAAGGCCAAAAGCCGAAATTAGAGGATGCTATGTGATAGGAACTAAAAAATCTGGATTACCAGAATGATTTCTACTAGTCAATTTACAAAATAAGCTAGTTGTATAGGCGACACTGATTAACAACTCCAAGGCTGAGAACAGAATTCAGAGGATGCTATGTGATAGGAACTCAAAAATCTGGATTCAGAGCATGATTTCCGGTAGTCAATTAACGGAATAAGCTAGTTCTATAGGCGACACTGATTAACCGCTCCCAGGCCAAAAACTGAATTCAGAAAATGCTATGTGATAGGAACTCAAAAATCTGGATTCAGAGTATGATTTCTGGTAGTCAATTAACAAAATATGCTAGTTCTATAGGCGTCACTGATTAACAGCTCCCAGGCCATAAACTGAATTCAGAGGATGCTATGTGATTCGAAAAAAAAAAAAAAAAAAAAAAAAAAAAAAAAAAAAAAAAAAAAAAAAAAACTGGAATCAGAGTATGATTTCTGGTGGTCAATTAAGAAAATAAGCTAGTTTTATAGGCGTCACTAATTAACAGCTTGCAGGCAAAAAACCGAATTCAGAATATGCTATGTGATAGGAGCTCAAAAATCTGGATTCAGAGTATGATTTCTGGTAGTTAATTAACAAAATGATCTAGTTCTATAGGCGACACCGATTAACAGCTCCTAGGCCAAAAACTGAATTCAAAGAATGCTATGTGAAAGGAACTCAAAAATCAAGATTCAGAGTATGATTTCGGGTTGTCAATTAACAACATAAGCTAGTTCTATAGGCGACACTGATTAACAGCTCCCAGGCCAAAAACTAAATAAAAAAATGCGGATAACAACTCAAAAATATGGATTCAGAGTATGATTTTTGGTAGTCAATTAACAAAATAACATATATAGTTTCATAGGCGTCACTGCTTAACAGCTCCAAGGCCAAAAAATTGCATTCAGAGGATGCTTTGTAATAGGAGATCAAAAATCCAGATTAAGAGTATGATTACTGTTAGTCAATTAACAAAGACAAGCTTTTTCAATGGACGCCACTGATTTACAGCTGCTCCGAGGCAAGAATCTGAATTCAGAATATGCTCTGTGATAGGAACTCAAAACATCTGGATTCAGAGTATGATTTCTGGTAGTTAATTATCGAAATGATCTAGTTCTATAGGCGACACCGATTAACAGCTCCTAGGCAAAAAAAAATAATAATAATAAAAAAAAAACGGAATTCAGATAATGCTATGTGATAGGAACTCAAATATCTGGATTCAGAGTATGATTTCTGGTAGTCAATTAACAAAATATGCTAGTTCTCTATGCGAAACTGATTAACAGCCCCCATGCAAAATGCTGAATTCAGAGGATGCAATGTGATAGGAACTCAAGTCTGGATTCAAAGTTTGATTTCAGGTAGCCAATTAACAAAATAAGCTGTTTCTTTTGGCGACACTGATTAATAGCTCCCAGCCCAAAAACTGGATTCAGGTGTTGCTATGTGATGGAATCTCAAAGATCTAGATTCAGAGTACGATTTCTGGTAGTCAATTAACAAAATGAGCTAGTTCTCTAGGCGACAGTGATTAACATCTCCCAGGCCAAAAACTGAATTCAGAGGATGCTCTGTGATAGAAACTAAAAAATCTGGATTCAGAGTTTGATTTTTGTTAGTTAATTTACAAAAAGGCTATTTCTATAGGCAACACTGATTAACAGGTCCCAGGCCAAAAACTGAATTCAGAAAATGCTTTGTGATAGGAACAAAAAAATCTGGATTCATAGGATGATTTTTGGTAGTCAATAAACAAAAAAGCTAGTTCTATAGACGACACCGATTAACAGCTCCCAGGCCAAAATCTTAATTAAGAGGATGCTATGTGATAAGATTTCAAAATATCTGAATCCAGAGTATGATTTCAGGTAGCCTATAAACAAAATAAGCTAAGTCTTTTGGCGACACTGATTAACAGGCCAAAAACTGAATTTAGAGGATGCTATTTGATGCGATCTCAAAAATCTGGATTTAGAGTATGATTTCTGGTTGTCAATTAACAAAATAAGCTAGTTCTATAGACGACTCAATTTAACAGCGCCCAGGCCAAAAAATGAATTCAGAGAATGCTATGGGATAGGAACTCAAAAATCTAGATTCAGAGTATGAATTTTGGTAGTCAATTAACAAAATAAGCTAGTTCTATAGGGGACACTGATTAACAGCTCCCAGGCCAAAAACTGAAATCAGAGGATGCTATGTAATAGAAACTCAACTCAAAAATCTGGATTCAGAGTATGATTTCTTGTAGTCAATTAACAAAAAGCTTGTTTTATAGGCGACACTGATTAAAAGCTCCTAGGCCAAAACCTGGCAGCAGATGATGCCGTGTGATAGGAACTAAAAAATCTGGATTACGAGTATGATTTTTTATAGTCAATTAACATAATAAGCCAGTTCAAGAGACGACACTGATTAACAGCTCCCAGGCCAATAACTGAATTCAGAGGATACTCAGTGATAGGAAGATCTTGATTCAGAGTATGATTTCAGGTAGCAAATTAACAAAATAAGCTATTTCTATCTAGGCGACACTGATTATCAGCTCCTTTGCCAAAAAGTAAATTCACAAGATGCTTTGTGATAGGAACTCAAAAATCTGGATTCGGAGTATGATATCTGGTAGTTAATTAACAAAATGAGCTAGTTGTATAGGCGGCATTGATTAACAGCTCCCCGGACAAAAACAGAATTCAGGGGATGCTCTGTGATAGGAACTCAGAAATCTGGATTCAGAGTATACAAATTTCTGGTAGTCAATTAAGAAAAAAGCTAGTTCTATAGGCAACACTGATTAACAGCTCCCAGGCCAAAATCTTAAATCAGAGGATGCTATGAGACAAGAACTCCAAATATCTGGATTCATGAAGAGTATGATTTCAGGTAGTCAATTAACAGTATAAACTAGTTCTCTATGCGAAAGTGATTAATAGCTCCAATGCAAAAAATTGTATTCAGAGGATCCTATGTGATAGGTACTCAAAATCTGGATTCAAAGTATGATTTCGGGTAGTCAATTAACAAAATAAGCTAGTTCTATAGGCGATAATGATAAACAACTCCAAGGCCGAAAATTGAAATAAGAGGATAGTTTGAGATAGTAACTCAAAATATCTGGATTCAGAGTATGATTTCTGGATGTCAATTAACCAAAAAAGTATTGTTCTGTATGCGACTCTGATTAACAGCTCCCAGGATAAAAACTGAATTCAGAGGATGCTATGTGATTGGAACACGAAATTCAGAATATGATTTAGGGTAGTCAATTAACAACACAAGCCAATTCTAAAGGCGACACTAATAATTAAATCCAAGGCCCCGAAAACTGAAATTAGAGGATGCTTTGTGATACGAACTCAAAATATCTGGATTCAGAGTATGGTTTCTGGTAGTAAATTAACAAAATAAGTTAGCTCTATAGGCGACACTGATTAACAGCTCAAAGACAGAAAACTGAATTCAGAGGTTAACAGCTCCCAGGCCAAAAATTGTATTCACAGGATGCAATTTTATAGGAACTCAAAACTCTGGATTTAGAGTATGATTTCAGGGAGTCAATTAACAAAAAAAAGCCAGTTCTCTTGGCGACACTGATTGATAACTCCTAGGCAAAAAAAAAACTGAATTCAGAGGATGCTATGTGATAGGAACTCAAGAATCTAGATTTAGAGTATGATTTCTGGTAGTCAATTAACAGAACAAACTTGTTCTATGGGCGACTCTGATTAACAGCTCTCAGGCCAAAAACTGAATGCAGAATATGCCATGTGATAGGAACTCAAAAATCTGGATTAAGAGTATGATTTCTGGAGGTGAATAAAAAAATAAGCTAGTTCTATAAGCGACACTGATTATCCGCTCCCAAGCAAAAAGTGAATTCAGAAGATGCTATGTGATAGAAACTTAAAAAATCTGGATTCAGTGTATGATATCTGGTAGTCAGTTAACAAAATGAGCTTGTTCTATAAGCGACAGTGATTAAAAGCTCCCAGGCCAAAAACTGTATTCAGAGGATGCTCTGTGATAGGACCTAAAAACTCTGAATGTAGAGTATGGTTTCTGGTAGTTAAGTAACAAAATGAGCTAGTTCTATAGGCAACACTGATTAACAGCTCCCCGACCAAAAACTGAATGCAGAAGATTCCATGTGATATAGGAAATCAAAAATCTGGATTCAGAGTATGATTTTGTGGTAGTAAATTAACAAAATAAGGTAGTTCTATAGACGACACTGATTAACAGCTCCCAGGCCAAATAGTGAATTCAGAGGATGCTGTGGGATTGAAACTCAGTAATCTAAATTCAGCGTATAAATTCTGTTAGTCAATTAACAAAAAAGCTAGTTCTATAGGCAACACTGATTACCAGCTCCCTTGCAAAATAGTGGATGCAGAGGATTTTATGTGATAGAAACTCAAAAATATGGATTCGGAGTATGATATCTGGTAGTCAATTAACAAAAAAATAGATCTTCAGGCGACAGTGTTTAACATCTCCCAGGCCAGAAACTGAGTTCACATGATGCTTTGTGATAGGAACTCAATCATCTGGCTTCATAGCATTATTTCTTGTTGTCAATAAACATAATAAGCTAATTCTATAGGCGACATTGATTAACAGCTTCCATGCAAAAACAATTAATTCAGAGGATGCTATGTAATAGGAACTCAAAAATCTGGATTCAGAGTATGATTTCTGGTTGTTAATTAACAAAATAAGCTAGTTATAACGGCGACATTGATTAACAACCCCAAGGCCGAAAACGGAATTCATACGATGCTATGTGATAAGAACTCAAAATTCTGGATTCAGACTATGACTTCTGGTTGTCAATTTGCAAAATAGCTTGTTCTATAGGCATCACTGATTAACAGAGAATACTATGTACATGTAATAGGATATCAAAATCTGGATTCAGAGTATGATTTCTGGTAGTCAATTGGGAAAATAAGCTAGTTCTATAGCCTACACTGATTAACATTTCCCATGTCAAAAATTGAATTCAGATGATGCTATTTGATAGGAAAAAATCTGGATTAAGAGTATGATTTCTGGTAGTCAATTAACAAAATAAGCTCGTTTTCTAGGTGAAACTGATTAATAGCGTCCATAAGAAAAACTGAATTCAGAGGATGCTATTTGATTGGAACGCAAAAATCAAGATTCAGAGTAAGATTTCAGGTAGCCAATGAACAAAATAAGCTACATGTAGTTGTTTTGGCTCCGCTGATTAATAGCTCCCAGGCCAAAAACTGAATTCAGTGGATGATATGTGATAGAAAATCAAAAATCTGGATTCAGAGTATGATTTCTGGTAGTCAATTAACAAAATAAGCTAGTTCTATAGGCGACACTGATTAAAGATACACATATACTGTTACTTACTTATTTTTGGGATAATTTGCTGTACAAATAACTGTACATAATTAAAATATGGCCTTTATTTTTTCTCTGTGCCAAATTTCAGCTCTGTCTGATCTGTATTGGCTTAGATTACGACGGATTTAAAACCCAATATCGCATCATTTCGTAAACACTATCAACCCACTTTGAATATCTTAGATAGTTTTACACCGCTGCATGATTATCGATTTATGTCATTTGCTGTATGAATCTCGTATTCTGTCTTATTCGTATTCGCTAACTCGAAATAAAGCGGTTTTAAATTATGAACTTATACCAATTATCGTTTTCATTGCGTCTTTGCGATTTTTAGAATATTCTAGCGTGAGAAAATGTAAAATAAATAGATCTAGAAGGAAAACAACATGCACTCAAGATGGGATTCGAAACCTGGACTTCTGGAACACAAGTCGGACGCTCTACCACTGATCTAATCAGACATATGGTCACACAGATAACCAAATTGTCAGAATATAGTTTACATGTCTATAAGTTAAAACCGCTTTATTTCGGGTTAGCGTGATGAGCGTTTAAAACTCACCCCAATGAAGGCCGCCATTGTTACTGAGTGCCTGACGTACTAAAATACATAGTACGACAGGGAACCAGACTAGGGCATACTTGGGCTGACTTCGAAAAATGTAAAAAGAAAGGGGGTGTGGCTAAAATATGTATCATTCTTGGGATTCGAACCAGTGACCTCTAGAACACAAGCTAGACACTCTAACCACTGAGCTAATCGGACTACAGGTCAGAGATGGATCCCAATTGCCTTCATATAGTTTTCATGTACATAATTTAAAACCGTTTTATTTCGGTTTAGCGTTGCGGTCATATAAAACTTTTATTGCTAGAGTTAGAAATATACCGAAACCTATCTACTCTTCTAATGACCCTTCCCTGCTCACAAAATTAAAGAACTTTATTCTTTACATTTGGCAAAATATTAGCCCAGTGGGCGCAGCCATGATTGATGTCTTCCTGACCCAATAACGCAGTATTAGGGGCAGGTAAGCCAGACTAATTTGGTAATGGGCTTTGTGACCTGTTATGGAACGAAATCTGTATGTTGCGAATAAACAATTTTTAAGGGAGGTAATTTTCATTGCTCTTATCCCAGATTTTGAATTTTTGACTATTTTTTGTTTTTTTTTTTTTGCAAACTCTTCATACAATTTAGAAATATTTACACAAAAAATGTTTAGAATATTCCCCGAAAATCTGAGCACGCTCAATTTCTTCCGTTGTTACGAAAACAGGTGATATTGCATCTAACGATTTGTTAAAAATGCACGGACTTACGGACGTCAAGGAATACGTCGAAATATAACAAATTCAATTAAAACGGAAGTGCATTACCGTGCATTACCCAGGTCTTACCTTAAAAGTTTGTCTAAAATTGTAGTAAGGGGGGCGTGATATGAACTTCACCAAAACTGTCGGTCTCTTACTGACGGCTTTAAGACCTGCTAATCCAGCACATATATCGCTGCTTTTCAACAAAAAACCTCGTAACTGCAGCTTAAAACAAGCTGCAGTTACGAGTTTTTTGTTGAAAAACGACGATATGTGTCTTTTATGTGGCTTTTTGCAGAAAAATTCTATTCTTCGTCTGGGCATATATAGGTCTAAAATGCAGATACAATGTACATGTACCTACCATCTATCTTGTTTTACTGCTTCAAAGCCTCGCAGAGCTCTAACTTTTATCAGGTGAAAAATAGTGTATGTGATATATTGGTACCGGTATGTAAATTGGAAGTTTGAAACCAAACAATTTTTAATAACTTGAATGTACTTTATTCACAAATAACGTCACAATTTTATCAATTAAACAACTATATACAACAATAGGATAAATCATGTATATATAATTATTTTTTCTGTAACACCAACACAACATTCGTTCGATCGTATATCTATATATCGCTGCTTTTCATCGGAAACCTCGTAAGTGCAGCTTAAAACAAGCTGCTGTTATGAGGTTTTCGATGAAAAGCGACGCTATTTTAGATTGGAAGCAGTTTTAGGACTAAACCATTTCGTTTTGTGAACAGTACGGGGACAGTGATAGAATGCTCTTTTTTCTAATTTACAAAATGTTATGGCAACAAACAAAACCAAGTTGATGTAAGGCTGCGCTTTCTGTTTGATCAGCATTTTCACATTTGTGACCCGTCACTCTAAAAGGGACCTTATCGGATGTGTGAAAAATATCGACCCTAGTCAGTCTGCGCAGTCCGCGCAGCCAGACTAGGGCCGATATTTTTTACTTTTATGTAATTTTCTGAATCTGGAATGTTTCCGCTATCTTACTGTGTTTTCATTTTTAACATACGGGGTCTGGTTGACTTGTGCTGAGTCTGACAAGTTTGTCAAAATTTGGATTTTTGGAGTTTGGATAAGGTCCCTTTTAGCGTGACGAGTCACATTTATAATAAAGATTACGTAACATTCGTTCATAAGCCCAAACCTAGAGTCACTCCTAAATTACAATAGATTAACAGTTTATTTCAATATTGCAATTATACAACAATAAACAAAACATACTTCCATTTACACGGGTGGTAAACAGAGAAACTAGCTCCAAAAAGAGTCAACGGTATTTCATTTCCTTGAGACATATTGGTACTTCCTGGGTAGTTGTATCGAGGGAAAATCGGTAAACAAAGGTAGGTGTCGACCACATTTTTCTTAAATTATTTCTTTTACGACGAGCTTTGGAAAAATCCGACGATGCTGTTATATGAGGAAATGGGCAAAGTTTGTCGTGCACAAGAATATACGGTGTTAGTTAGCATAGTTTTAATACAATCATTGTAAAACATAATCGAATCGAAAGTAAAAAATGCTACTCGGAGATTTTTGCCCACCATTCTCCCAAAATATTGCCAATAATATGTACATGTAGATATAACATGTGATTGACTTGCAACTCCCAAAAATACGTAAAATGATCAGAATTTGCATTTTTCTAACACGTAAATGTTAAATTCTTATGAATTGGGCGAGTGCAAGTTGCCTCGACGAAAGGTTACTTTAAATCGGAATTTCAATGTTATTCAATGATTGTATTAAAACCCTGCTAACTAACACCATAATTCTTGTGCACAGCACACTTTGACCGTTTCTCCATATTACAGGGTAGCTGGATTTTTCAAAAAATCTCTGAAAAAAAAAGAATAATTAAAGAAAATTGTGCTCGACACCTACCGATTTTCCCTCGATACAACTACCCCTTTTTGGAGCTAGTTTCTTCGTTTACCATCTGTGATTTATCACGATTTATAAACCCGGAGAAATATTGCGAGATGTTATTTGATTTATAAGATGTAAATTTTAAAACCTTTCCCAACTTAGGTCTTGGGCGTCCCTTGTAAAATACTTTTGCGAAAACATAGACATGAAAGAATAAATTCCTGATGATCAGCAATTTCTCCTTTTTCTTAAACATCTTCTATGCTATAGTACACATATGCCTCTCTATCATTTGTTGTTTGTAAAGCGTTAAGGTAGAATACCCGTTATGTGGCCTCTTTGAGATTCATAAAACAACGGATTTTGTCGAGCGTCGTCGTTACGTAACCGAACTTATTCGGGCGCGGTCGTAAACATTCGGCGGTGGAATGTTCTGGGCACCGCCGAATGTTTTCGATTTCGCCCGAATAATTCCGACGTCGCGCGAATCTCGTTCGGGGTAGACTACCTTAACTGAAACATTTTAATGCATGTGCATTACATGAAATGACATGCCTATAAGTAATGCTAAAAAGTTCAACTTTCCGATTGATCCGAAATTGCCAGAATGAAGATACGTTTGCGTACAAGCAGCAATTTCTGTTTTTGTTAGAAAATAGTATCCATTTTCAAGTTTAGTTAAAGACGAAATCTCAGCCGCAGTGACATTTGAATCACCTTCATTGTCGATAACGGCAATTCGTTTATTGTACTCATCGGGGGACAGAATGACATACGGACAGACGAAGAATCTAATTTTAGAACTAGTGAGAGTAAAGCCATTTGATTCGTGGAGAACAACGTCTCTGCGGTAGGCATTAAAGTTGCGATCGGACAGAGCAAAGGAGTACCGTCCTTCCATGGGTATGAAGTCTTCGTTGATAAGCCATGTTATCTTGATTGTTCCGCTTTTCTGTATGACTTCCCCGATGTATTCAAGAGAACAAGATTCGTCAATTGTTAGACCAAACCCAGCGTTCAAAAATGCGAATCGGTTGGAATTTATTTCCTTGGCTACGTCTACTATGTATCTCTCAATTTTACATTTTGCGAGTTTTACCTTTTTTGATAAGCGGCCCATATAGAATTCCGCTATCTCTGTGCTATATAGATTTATTGTATCGTAGGTCAGCTCTAGATCTGTTTCTATGGGGGTGAAAACAATTCTAAGGACTATATTCATATTCAGGACACGTTTGGTAATGGGTAGACACTGTCCGAAGTATACTACAGACAACACAGGACAGTACATACATCGACAGCTAGCCTGAAAATATTGACAATACAAACAGCTACAGATAAGAAGTGTAATGATTTTTCAAAAGGTCAAGGGCGGACCCAGGATTTTTTCCAGGGGGGTCCAAGCTCAAATGATGGCTTAAATGTGATAAATATAGTTGCTTTTCAACGAAAACTTCGTAACTGCAGCTTGTTTTAAGCTGCAGTTACGAAGTTTTCGTTGAAAAGTAGCGATACGTAACATTACACTAAAGTTAAATGGTCAAAATTTATTTTTTGGGCCGATGCCGGGGGGGGGGGGGTGTCCATACCCTCCTGACCCCCCTCTAGATCCGCCCATGAAAAGATATTTACTTTTACTGTTCACAAAGCCTTATATGTTTTCGGTACTCATTAGAATCGTCTCGTCGAGACAATTCAAACGAGTACCCACACCATATGGTTTGGATTTGAAATGATGAATTTAGAAATGCTTTCATCCACTCATATCTCTTGTCCTGAATGATATATTTATAGTTATGAGACCGAATCTGAAAAAGTCTTCCTGGCATTTATGTCATAAGTACAAATTTCGTTTCTATTATCATTTCCTCTTACTATTCACTTAAAGGGGCACATGCTAGGTTCTTCAGGAATAAGATCAACATGGGGACAGTCAGAGTTTGTATTGTTGTGTGGTGCATTTCATTATCTAGGGTCAAAAAGAAAGAAAGTTAAGCGCTGGAACCAAGTTTTCTTTTACTATCCATCAATGTCAAGTTTCCCATAAATCTTACTATGAACATAAAGTGCGGGTTGGGTAATTATAAACGGACTTGGTTTAGAAGGACCAAATGAACTTTATTTGAAATTTCCTTGAATAGAAATAATCTAGCTAGGCAAGTTGACGATTTCATACGATATTTCTTGAATACATTTTTACATATTTATATGTCCGACAATTTAGCATGTGCCCCTTTAATGTTTGCAAAGTAAAAGTATACTTCAACTTTTTTCAGCCATAAAATCAATTCTGATTACTGTTGGCTGGCACTGTCTGGAGCAGTTGTTAGGTCTTAAAATAAAAGAAAAAAGATACACTCTTGAGTCTTCTTTCTGTAAGATTTATATTATTGCCAGTAAAGCCTTTTTAATTTGACCATTTCAAATGTTTATATATTAAAGGACTAAAACAGGAAAAGTGGACTTACCGTAAAGGGATCAAAAACGCAAGATTCTCCACATTGTGATGACGTCATTGTTTCGGAATCACTTTCCTCTGATTTTAGATCAAGAATGCATTGAAATGACTTCGGAATTCCCTTACTCGTGTCAAAGTCGTCTTCAGTACATTCGTGCAATACGTCCCTATTATTGAACGCACATTTAAAGCACATCACGTTACGGAACTGGGTTATACGTCCAATCTTTTGGGTATACGGCATGACTGAAATGGAATAAAACAGTTAAATCATGGCAATATTGTTAAACATAGTGTGATTTTAAGGTAGAATACCCGCAATATTTCCATTTTGAGATTCATAAAACATCGGATTTTTTTCAGTGTCGTTGTTACGTATCCGAACGTATTCGGGCGCGGTCATAAACATTCGGAGGTAGAAAATTTCACCGCCGAGTGTTTTCGACGTCGCCCGATTTAGCGTGAAACTCTGTATAGGTAGACTACGTTAAAAAAATCTCTGAAACAACCCATTGGATTTCACCGTAATTTACCTTGAATGTCCTTCAGGCCTTTATAAGATTCCTCGAAGAAATTATTATAGCTATAGGAAACATCATAATTACGAAAAAAAAAAAAACTGTAAAAAATGTTTTCTTCCAAAACCAATCATTGTATTTCATTTTAGTTTTTGCAAGAATGTTCCTTGTATGATTCTCTATTATATTCATTGAAAATTTTTCGACTGGGTGAAAAACATGGCAGTTGTCAGTGGGACATATTTTGGTTAAATATTAAATATTAATTAATATACACAAAGTGTAATTTCAATTAAACTTAAACCGCATATTTGATTTCATTGTAGCTTAGCATGCATGTTCTTTGGATAGAACTAAATTGTATTCCTATACGGAATTCTGATGTCAAAAAAGCCAGTGGACCGATACAGGGAAACCATGACCGTCTTGTTTTTTTTTCTATTTTGTGTTGGCATTACTGTTAACTATTTACCGGTACGTACATGGACCATTACTACAAGCGTCAATGACATTCTGGTCCGCATCACTGTTACATGCTGATCTCAGGTTACAGTCCATGGTTCGTCCATTAAGTGGCACACTGGACGGGCGTGCGGACCAAACTGAACAGTTCTCCATTATGTACCTCATGGTTTCTGAGGCTGATAAGTCCGCGTTTTCTATACCACCTCGACAGTTTAGAATCTGTAGATCCCATCTGAAAGTAATCGTGGCTTTCCTTAGAATAAGCTCGTAATTAGTGTTATGTTTAAGGGGGAATACTCCAGTTAATAATTTCTTTTCCCAATAATAGATTTTATCTATATTTTGTTACTTGAACGTACATCTTATTACCAAATAAAAATTGATGGTCGTCGATCTTTTTTAAATTCTATAGTCAGTCGTATAACATATGCATACAGCTAAAAATGCACATTTCTTAACCTGTTAAAGGTCACTTAAATATTAAAAGTAAATAAACTCTTTATAATCATCGTTTAGTACCGAAAATGGGTTTAAAGTAACGTCATACAAGAACTAAGAACAGAAAATCCAAAAAAACGTGCTGTTATGAAGGCGTAAATGTATAAAACAACATATTCACGCGTTCAGTTAGGTCGACTAAGCGTAAAAATTAGCATATCATTAGGAATATTCCAAGTTCTATTATTATATCATTGTATTAAGCAATATCTCGTAGATAAAAACAACAACAAGAAAAAAAGAAGAAAAAACATTCCATGGCTTACGATAAATGACATAGCTGGCAGATCATCCGTAGTTAATTGAAAGAAATGCTCTGCCACATCATTTATCGTGAACTATACGATTAGCCGTTGCCCAAACGAGCAGAATATACCTTGTTGTTTGCGTAACACCGTGACACAGCGCACAATGTTTATTCTGAAACAGTCTGAAGTCATCAGTTGAAACCATCACAATATCATCATAGTTTGGGAGGGTCGTAAAATTCGCTTCACACTTTTCTCTCGTCATTCTGGCGTCGCTGTAGCCCGGCGGACAAGCGTCGATAACTTTGTACGCAGGAATATTGCTGTGAAAGTTGTCAATTGGTCCTGTGTACTCGTTCTAAAACAGATGAAGCGATCAACTCCAAACTATTAAGGTAGAATATCCGTAATGTGGCCATTTTCAGATTCATAAAACATCGGATATTTTCGAGCGAAAGCGTTAACGTTACGTATCCGAAACTATTCGAGCGCGGTCGTAAACATTCGGCGGTGGAAAGTTCCACCGCCGAATGTTTTCGACGTCGCCCGAATAATTCTGATATCGCGCGAATCTCATTAGGGGTGGACTACATTAACCCATTACCAAACGGCAAAGTTTCATACTTCTCCTAATTGAAAGATATTGCAGACGACAACTTTCAAGTGAATAAAATTTTACATTTTTTGTCTTTTTGTACAGAAACCATTGTGGAAAATGACGAAATTGCTTTCCATAAGAAATGTCTTCATTTTCAAAAATGATTTATTATCCTTCATTGTATAGGATTTCAAAAAGCTTCATTATACAAAAATATTTTGAGTCTGTGCGAATTCGAAATTGGCTACAGACGACACAACTAAGTCTATAGATGTTAACCCATTACCAAACGACAAAATTTTAGGGCATTCCAAATTGAAAGATCATACAGATGACAATTTCAAGTAAATGGAATTTTGGGTTTTTAGGTCTTTTTGGATAAAAAAAACATTGTGGGAAATGAAGAAATTGCATGTCACAAGCATTTTCCACAATGTTTTCCATGGCCATTTTTTTTTGTGGGGAGTCAATAAGAGTCATTGTGTGGTAGACGGTTAAAGGGACATAACATTCAAATTTCTTTTTTCAAAGCATGTCTTGATGCAAAGATTGGTTATTCTAATGAGTATAAATGATATCAGTTTTTAAATTGTTGTTTGTAAGCGAAAAATACGCATTTATAGTTGAGACAAAACTGGCAAATTTCATATAAATCCTAACTGCTGTCCACAACAATTTGTTAAATTTATGCACAAGCATATATATTTCTTGTAAATGAATTGCAATGATTTGGCATGGAATTTCAAGAATTTTCATAAGAAAATATGCTCTTTCAGATAGAAATATATAAAAGTAAAATTAGTCAATAATATATGTGAAATGTCACTTTAAATGTTTGGCTGACAGAAGATGAGTGCGAGAGATTCAGATAATAGTATGAAAGACTGGCATATTTTCATTTCACACATACAGACGTGCTATCACAGTTTTTCACTGATCGTGATTTTCGTCAATATCTATGACCTAAGTAGCTAATTAACTCCTTTTTCTTCAAAAGTATGGTTATGAAAGGAATAAAAGGTCTGAAAAAGGCCTCTTCAGGCTATTTGAGTACAACATACTTCTAGATCATACACACAGACAGATAAATAATTCGAGTTTACTCTGATGAAATTCGCTCTTTGATATGCTACTGTCGCTCATTTATTTGAGCGACATCTACTTATCAAAGAGCGAATTTCATCAGAGAAAACTCGGATGAACTGATCAAGAAGCATGTTGATCTCCAATAGCCTCTTCATTGTTTGCAGCAACCACAAGCGAGCATCATCGATCCCGGCCAGACTGCACTCAGGCATAGGCTGATCTGGAAACATGATGGCTTTCTCGAATACCTTTACAGGGATAAAGACCAACAATTATGATGTAGTGGCCCAGCTTGCCTAATGTTCAATATTTAACATTTAGGGTTTAGGAAATTTCTCTAGAGATTCAGGGGCCCAGCCCAAAAATTAGGGGCCATGGGCTACTGGGCCCCTGCTAATCTTTATCCCTGCTTTAGGGACCTTTTACCGGAGCCCAACTCAAATATATCGTCGCTTTTCAGCAAAAATATCGTAATTACATATTAACCCTTTCCCAAACGACAACATTTTGGGATGTTCCAATTTCAAAGTTGCTTCAGACGATAAAATAGATGACCACAAAAGGCCAAAATGTTTATGTTATAGCCCAAAAAATATTGAGGCAAAAGGAGAAACTGCTGGTTATCAGCAGTTACTTCTTTTGTCTCAATGTTTTCCCATGTCTATTCTATTAGGGACGTTAAAGCAAGGTCTTATTTGGGAAAGAGTTAAAACAAGATGAAGGGTTTTTAACGCATCGTTATATTACCTGAAATAGCGCTGACTTGCAAACAGGATGTGCACGTGCATCATCGCCTTGTGGTCCGGACTGCCCGGTAAACATCAAGTCAGGACAGCAATCATCGTACACCCAGCAGTACGAGTCACAGAAACACTCCATGCAGCATGGCGTTATGTCAGGTCTCGAACTCAGGTCCTCGGTGCTGTTACTAGAGCAGAAACTCGTGTAGGGACAGTATTGTCTAAAGAGGTTGACGTGGGCTTCAGTAATGGCGTGCGAATACTCGATTATGAAACATATGTAGAGGACGAATATCGCTACTTGGTAAAATGTCATTGTTGTAGAATCTGAAAGAAGGACTTACTATTAGATAAAAACAATAACGCCTGAACCGTACAAGACCGTTTTATTGGCGCGCGCCAAAAAAAAAAAGAAAAAAAAAAAAAAAAAAAAGAAAAAGAAAAAAAGAAAGAAAGAAAGAAAGAAAGAAAGAAAAAAATCATTTTCTGTGTTTTTATGCATTTTGTGTATATTTCATTACATATTCTCATCTAAAAGCTACATATAAGCTCAGTATTTTTCCGATTTCTTCCCAATTTCAGGCAAATAGGGCCTACCAACTAAAATAGCAACGCAGGGATTCTTTTATTACGTGTTTTTTTCTGAGAAGGTAGAATACTCCCGAGGTTAACGTGGTATATTTCATTTCTATTCTAGTTTTGTCTTGGTTGTGCCTTTTCAGGCGTTATGCCAGGTCTCGAACTCAGGTCCTCGGTACCGTTCCTAGTGCAAAAACTCGTGTAGGGACAGTATTGTCTAAAGAGGTTGACGTGGGCTTCATTCATTGTGTGCGAATACTCGATTATGAAACATATGTAGAGGACGAATATCAACACTCGATGAAGTGCCATCGTCGAAGAATCTGAAAGAAGGACTTTAAGCCTTTCCAAACAAGACCTGGTTTTGACAACCCTAATAGAAAAAGCTTGCGAAAACATTGAGACAAAAAGAAGAATTTATAAATACATGTATCAGCAACTTCTCATTTTGCCACAATATTTTCTGCGCCGCAAATCTTATCTGTTATAACACTGATCTATTTTGTCGTCTGCAGCTCCTTGTAATTTGGATCACCCTAAATGTTTGTCGTTTTGGAAAATATAAACGAAAAGCGGCATTTTAAAGGGACATAACATTCTTATTTCATTTTTTAAAAGTATGTCTTGATGCAAAGATTGGTAATTCTAATGCGTAGAAATGCTATCAGTTTTTTGAAGTTGTTATTTATAAGCGAAAAATGCGCCTTTAAAACTGAGACGGAAATGAAAAATTCCATATAAATCTGAACTGTTGTCCACAACTATTTGTTTTATTTTAGCACAAAAATATATATTTCTCGTAAACGAACAATATTTAGGCGTGAAATTTTCAAAATTTTCATAAGAAAAATCTGCTCTTTCAGATAAAAGTAAAAGTAAAATTTATGAAAAATAAATGTGAAATGTCACTTTAAATGCCGTCTCGTACAAGACCTCATCCTGGTTTTGACAAAAAAGGGCGTTTATTTTTTATGCTATTTTTCGTATTCATTTAGTGTGTATTTCATTACATATTCTCAACTAAAAGCTTCATAAACAGTCAATTTTTTCCCCCCAAATTTCTTTACATTTTCATGCAAATACGAACTCTCTATCAAAAAATAATAGAAATAGCAACGGATGGGTTCCTATTTTATCTCTGAAAAAAAAAAAAAAAAAAAAAAAAAAAAAAAAGAAAAAAAAATTAGAATTTTCCTGGGTAGAACGAGGTATTTTCATTTCTTTTCCAATTTTATCCTGGAAGCATCTGTTACAATTTTAGTTTGACCAGACTGGGCAAAACTTCCCTAAAATCAAATTTGCGTCAGTCCATTATATGCATGTTTCGTAACGATTCCGGTTAACGGACATGTCATAGATATATTTCTCTTTGTATACTTATATTCTTATCTGAAAGAATATATTTTCTTATGAAACGTTGAAAAATCCAAGCTAAAGTATTGTGCCGTTTACGAGGAATACATGTATATTATTCTTTGGCTAAAATTTAATTAATTGTTCAAACGTATATGGAATATGCCATTTTCGTCTTGACTTTATTAGCGTTTTCTTTGCTTATGGCTTAGCAACAACAAATGCAAAAAAAAAAAAAAAAAAAAAAAAAAAAAAAAAAAAAAAAAAAAAAAAAAAGGGGACTGATAACATTTAAAAGCATTAGATTAACCAATCTTGGCATCAAGGCACACCTTGAAATGTGAATGTGAAGTCTCTTTAATAAATTAATAACCCATTACCAAACGGCAAATTTTTAGACTAGTCCAAATTCAAAGATGATGCAGACGACAATTTAAAACGAACGAAATTTTGAATTTTTGGTCTTTTTACATAGAAAACATTGTGGTAAATGAACAAATTGCTTGTCACAAGCAATTTCTTCATTTTCCACGATGTTTTCCAAAGCCGTTATCTTGTGGGGAGTCAAAAGGAGTCACTGTGTGGCAATGGGTTAAAGTATTAATTGAGCGAATAAAACTTACTTGTTTGAACTTATCCGATTATTTTCCCAGAATTTGCCTTCTTGTTTTTGTTTGCCTTTATTCTTGTCTTTGTTTATGCTCGATTCTGCATTTCATACAGGTCCAATCCTAATCAACACCCGTTATGTCGTCTGCAGCAGTCTAAAAAAAATGGGCGGATCTACATTGCTGTTTTTCTCCTATAGATATTTGATCATCCGTTGTTTGTTAATAACAAGTGTGAATTAAGGCAGACTAACGACACCAACAATCGAGAAAGTGCATTATATATTGCGCATTATTGCGCAACTAGCTGACGCTCATTTCACATCTGATACCCAGAAGTGTTTTGTTCTCTATAAAAAACGATCGTTATTGGGGCCCTTCCCCTCTCTGTGGAATATACTTTTTCCCCACGTTTCAGATTAACCCATTACCAAACAACAAAATTTTAGGGCGGTCAAAATTGAAAGATCCTGCAGACGACAATTTGAAGTCTTTTAGGTCTTTTTGGATTGAAAACATTGTGGGAAATGAAGAAATTGCTTGTCATAAGCAATTTCTTCATTTTCCACGACGTTTTCCATGGCCATTATTTTGTGGGGAGTCAAAAAGAGTCATTGTGTGGTAATGGGTTAATGTTCCCCTCCTAAGACTAGTTTTCTCTTTTGCGAAAAATGAAAAGGAAAACTCCAAATCATAATTAGATTCTAGGCTTATCTAACAGTTCTAATGGTTGTTAGAATGTCCTATTATGATATACAACCAATTAAATGCATTTAAAACATTGTTTTTGAGAATATAAGCATGCATTGAAATTTCCACTTTATGGGCGTTCGCGCACAAATTTCACCCATTTATGGGCTCTGACCCCCTTCTCCCAAAAGTAAATAAATAAATAAATAATAAAAGAAGAAGGGGAAAAAAAAAACACTGGCAGGCATGAAAAAACTCCATTTAACCCTTTACCAAACGATGAAAAAAAGACTGTACCAAGTTGAATAATGCTACAGACGACAGACGAATATTGATAGAGATATTATTTGTGTACAAAACAGCAATGAATATACTGAGACGAATGGAGAAAACGCAACTTTCTTCTGTTGCATAAATGTTTTCCCAAGCCCTGTCTACTAGGGATGTCAAAACCTGGCCCTGGTTTCTAGAAAAAAAAACCACCAAAAAAATTAAGTACATACTCATGAGAACATTCTCAACTTCAATGTATACTCTCCAACGTTGAAGGGTATTCGATTGAAGTTCAAGTGGATTTCGTGTGATTTGAGTGTGGTGCTCAGATTTGGGTCTGAGAACGTACTTAAATTTACTCGAGCAACCGGAGCCTGGTTTTGTTTGGGAAAGCGTTTGACTTTTTTTTTATAATTATGACATAATTTCTAAGAAATCGAAATATAGATTTCTAGCAAAGAACGCGAGAAATTACTAGTTTCTTTTGAATACCATAATCATAAGTATAAAGGTATAACAAATGAGCACGTACTAAATCATAAATTAGCAACGAGCTTTTTCTCATACAGCCAAATGTTGGGCTTGTCTAGAATAAAAGGGGTTGCAGACGAAAAAGGAAATATATTAGAACAGAAAAACATATGGCAAATGAGAAATTGTTGATGTTAAGGTATATGACCCATCATTAAAAACACCACTTTCTAGCCATGGGACATGCGTCAAATTACACACACTTGTAAATACACTTCAAATAAGTTGATTCACCGTGCCGGATTTCAAGATTATGCTTCAAGAAGAAAATTATTTACAAATATCTTTTTACTCTATATTCATATGCAAGGGAGGTAATTTATAACATTTTTGTCAAATATTTCTATAATTATGCATTAATTCAAAATTCCAAACCGTTCAAAATGCTTATATTTGTATCTGGAATATAAATACATGTATAACACAGTTTATGATTTACTGACACCTTTCATATTTCGCCTCTGGCTCTCTGGTGCTAATGATGGGTTGTATACGTTAACCAATTTAATATTTTCTCTAAATGTTTTCCCGTTAAGCATTTCTACCAGGGACGTCAAAATTAGGGTTCTTCCCCAAAACGGTTAACCAGAAATATGAACATAGTTACAAGTGTTTTTGTGATTTAAATTCAGACCAAAATGTTATGTAGCGTTGCTCTTTTTCTTCGTCTTTTTTCTCTCTTTTTAGAAAGCCACATCTCTATAAGACGACTTCAACAAGAGTTGTCCGCGGACAACGTAGCTCGCCTATACGAGAGCTTGTCGCAAAAAAAGGAGTTCAAGGTCAAAGGTCAAGGTCACTGGGTCAAAGGTCATGTCCCCAGGTCAAGGTCATTGCATGAGGTATCCATATGTGGAATATCAAGGCTCTATCTGTAACAGTGCATGAGATTTAGGCCAGGTTAAAGTTTTTTAAAAGTAGGTCAAACTCCAAAGTCAAGGTCACTAGGTCAAAGGTCATGGTCCCAAATGAAAGGTCTTGGCAAGATGTATCCATGTGTGAAGTATCAAGGCTGTATCTCAAATAGTGCCTGAGATATAGACCAGGTTAAAGTTTTTGAAGACGCGACGCTGACGCCGACGCTGACGCTGACGCCGACGCCGACACTAGGGCTGTGACATTAGCTCCCCGGACATAAAGTCCCGGCTCGCTAAAAATCAGGGATAGTTCTGGAAAGTCCTGAAATAGTGTATGCGAATGGGTTAAGGCATGAAATCGACATTTCCCACATGAATAAGCATTCCGTCGTCTGCAATTGCTCATAATTGCAACTGATTTCTTTCTGTATATAAAATATCTTTCCCATACAGCGAATTCCGCATTTTCTGCTTTCAATCAGGTACAGCTCGGTTACACGCTATTCAATATCTTCAATCTGTAAGTGTTGTTGATGCTGAATGGAATTCCCCGCCTGCGGCCGTAACAGTGATCATTCGAAATAGGTAATGATTTTATCTAGTAAACAGTGACGTAATTTCGGACAAACAATAGTATATCGTGCGTGTTGTTGTAAAAAACGAGATATTATTGCAACACATGGTTTATCAAAACAACAATTAACCCAGTCTACGAGTAATTTTAGCACAAAATTCGATGCCATTATGAAACTATGGTCGAGACCAAAGTTACGTAACAGCAACGATAGATCGCCAGAAAGCGTAAATTAAGCGTCAGAATGTGTCGCACGTGGCGTTGCTCACTTTTAATATATAGGTAATATCTTCTCACAAACAACACCTTGCATTGACGTCCAATATTTAGAATCATTGGGACCCCCCATAATTATCCACCATTAGGTGGCATCTAAATCTATACCAATCTAAGATAGGTAAAGTTAGCTACCGGTAGCCAGTAACTTGTTCCAGTTACTTGAAAAAGAAAAGTTAGTTACCGGTAGCCAGCTACCGGTAGCCAGTTACTTGAACAAGAAAAGTTAGTTACCGGTAGCCAGCTACCGGTAGCCAGTTACTTAAAAAAATTAGTAACCAGTAGCCAGCAACCGATAGCCAGTTACTTGAAAAAGAAAATATGGCTACAAGAAATTAAAGGGGCCAGCTACTGGACAAAACTTCGGTATGGTGTAATATTTTGCTCCACCATTCCATCAAAAGTTACCGGTAGCTGGTCAAGTATACGATACCATTCTATATAATTGCAGCATATTATTATCATTGATTAAATGTACTTATCAAATAAATATAAATTAAACCTTTCGAGGAAATTAAACGGGCCAGCTACTGGACAAAACTTCGGTATAGTGTAATATTTTGCTCCACCATAACAAACGGAACCGATAGCTGGCCAAGTAAACAATACAAATCTATAATGTTCTAACATATTGTTATCATAAATTAATTGTACTTTTCATAAAAATATAAATAAAAAATATAAACTAGATGCCGAAGGGCAACATGTCGAGCCCGCTCATTTTGAAGAAAGAAGACCATACCTATGTCTACAGCTGTCATTACAATGGCGTTGTAAAAGTGGGGACAAAATAAGTTGGAATGATGGGGATCATGGTGAGACAGTTTATTGTTCACAAAATATTACATGTCTATGTATTTATAACGAGATACCAGAATGGATTAATTTGAGTATACATATGTGACCTGTCACGCTAAAAGGGACCTTATGCTAAGTCCATAAAACCAAATTCCGAGAAATATACCAGACCAAGCAGAAGTCCATCCGATGTCGTATTTGGAAAACGAAAATATTGTAAGGTAGAGAAAACATTCTAGATTCAGAAAATACTTAAACGTGAAAAGTTTCGACCCTAGTCAGGCTGCGCGGACTGCGCAGACGGACTAGGGTCGATACTTTTCACAAATCCGATAAGGTCCCTTTTAGCGCGACGGGTCACATATAAGGAAAATAAGCCATGCCCCCTGGCACCCATTTTTTGTACGGATCGGAATAATTTGAACATTCTGAGAAGTACGAAAATTAGCTGCACGTAGCTGTACGTGGCCATGTTTTTTACGGATTGAGATAATTTGAACAATCTTGGTAGAGGGCCATCCAAAGAATATTTGTGCCAAATTAGTTTGAAATCTGGGCTGTAGTTTTGGAGGAGATGAATTTCAAAGTTTGACTATATACATAAAAAATCAACTCATTTTTTACATTTGACCTCAAAGTTTGACCTTGACCTTTCATCTTGGAATCTGGTTCTTGCACGCGACACTCCATCTTACTGAGCTTGACATTTGTGCCAAGTTATTTCTGAATCCCTCCATCCATGGTGAAGTTATGGCCCGGACAAGCAAAAATCATCTCATTTTTGACATTTGACCTCCAAGTTTGACCTTGACCTTTGAGCTTGGAATCTGGTTTTTGCACGCGACACTCCGCCTTACTGAGCTTGACATTTGTGCCAAGCTATTTCTGAATCCCTCCATCCATGGTGAAGTTATGGCCCGGACAAGCAAAAATCATCTCATTTTTGACATTTGACCTCCAAGTTTGACCTTGACCTTTGAGCTTGGAATCTGGTTCTTGCACGCGACACTCTGCCTTACTGAGCTTGACATTTGTGCCAAGTTATTTCTGAATCCCTCCATCCATGGTGAAGTTATGGCCCGGACAAGCAAAAATCATCTCATTTTTGACATTTGACCTCCAAGTTTGACCTTGACCTTTGAGCTTGGAATCTGGTTCTTGCACGCGACACTCTGCCTTACTGAGCTTGACATTTGTGCCAAGTTATTTCTGAATCCCTCCATCCATGGTGAAGTTATGGCCCGGACAAGCAAAAATCTTCTCATTTTTGACATTTGACCTCCAAGTTTGACCTTGACCTTTGAGCTTGGAATCTGGTTCTTGCACGCGACACTCTGCCTTACTGAGCTTGACATTTGTGCCAAGTTATTTCTGAATCCCTCCATCCATGGTGAAGTTATGGCCCGGACAAGCAAAAATCTTCTCATTTTTGACATTTGACCTCCAAGTTTGACCTTGACCTTTGAGCTTGGAATCTGGTTCTTGCACGCGACACTCCGCCTTACTGAGCTTGACATTTGTGCCAAGTTATTTCTGAATCCCTCCATCCATGGTGAAGTTATGGCCCGGACAAGCTCCATCCGGACGGACGCACGCACTAACGCACGCACGCACTAACGCACTAACGCACATACACCGAACCGCCATTGTGACAACTATGTCGAGCTCACCGCAAGCGGGCTCGACAATAAATTCTATTTCGGACATTAAAGGGGCCAGCTCGGTATAGTCTAAAATTTTGCTCCACCACTCCATCAGACGGAACCGGTAGCTGGCCAGGTAAACGATATCAATCTATACTGTTGTAACATTTTATGATCAAATTGAATGTACTTTCCATAAAAATATAAATCAATCCTTTTGCGGAAATTAAAGGGGCCAGCTACTGGACAAAACTTCGGTAAAGTCTAATATTTGGTCCACCCTTCCATCAAACGGAGCCGGTAGCTGGCCAGGTAAACGATACCAATCTATACTGTTGTAACATTTTATGATCATAAATTAAATGTACTTTTCATAGAAATATAAATCAATCCTTTTTTGCAAATTAAAGGGGCCAGCTACCGAAAAAAAAACTTCGGTATAGTCTAAGATTTTGGTCCACCCCTCCTTATAACGGAACCGGTAGCTTGCCAGGTAAACGATACCAATCTATACTGTTGTAACATTTCATTATCATAAATTGAATGTACTTTTCATAAAAATATAAATCAATCGTTTTGCGTAAATTAAAGGGGCCAGCTACCGGAAAAAACTTCGGTATAGTCTACTATTTGGTCCACCCCTCCTTTAAACGGAACCGGTAGCTGGCCAGGTAAACGATACCAATCTATACTGTTGTAACATTTTATTATCATAAATTGAATGTACTTTCAATAAAAATATAAATCAATCGTTTTGCGGAAATTAAAGGGGCCAGCTACTGGACAAAACTTCGGTAAAGTCTAATATTTGGTCCACCCTTCCATCAAACGGAACCGGTAGCTGGCCAGATAAAAGATACCAATCAATACTGTTGTAACCTTTTATGATCATAAATTAAATGTACTTTTCATAGAAATATAAATCAATCCTTTTGTGGAAATTAAAGGGGCCAGCTACCGAAAAAAAATCAGTATAGTCTAATATTTGGTCCACCACTCCTTTGAATGGAACCGGTAGCTGGCCAGGTAAACGATATCAATCTATACTGTTGTAACATATTATTATCATACATTGAATGTACTTTCAATAAAAATATAAATCAATCGTTTTGCGGAAATTAAAGGGGCCAGCTACCGGAAAAAACTTCGGTAAAGTCTAATATTTGGTCCACCCTTCCATCAAACGGAACCGGTAGCTGGCCAGGTAAACGATACCAATCTATACTGTCGTAACATTTTATTATCATAAATTGAATGTACTTTTCATAAAAATATAAATCAATCGTTTTGCGTAAATTAAAGGGGCCAGCTACCGGAAAAAAACTTCGGTATAGTCTACTATTTGGTCCACCCCTCCTTTAAACGGAACCGGTAGCTGGCCAGGTAAAAGATACCAATCTTTACTGTTGTAACATTTTATTATCATAAATTGAATATACTTTCAATAAAAATATAAATCAATCGTTTTGCGGAAATCAAAGGGGCCAGCTACCGGAAAAAACTTCGGTATAGTCTAAGATTTTGCTCCACCCTTCCATCAACCAGAACCAGTAGCTGGCCAGGTAAACGATACCAATCTATACTGTTGTAACATTTTATTATCATAAATTGAATGTACTTTCAATAAAAATATAAATCAATCGTTTTGCGGAAATTAAAGGGGCCAGCTACCGGAAAAAACTTCGGTATAGTCTAATATTTGGTCCACCCCTCCTTTAAACGGAACCGGTAGCTGGCCAGGTAAACGATACCAATCTATACTGTTGTAACATTTTATTATCATAAATTGAATGTACTTTCAATAAAAATATAAATCAATTGTTTTGCAGAAATTAAAGGGGCCAGCTACTGGACAAAACTTCGGTAAAGTCTAATATTTGGTCCACCCTTCCACCAAACGGAACCGGTAGCTGGCCAGATAAAAGATTCCAATCTATACTGTTGTAACATTTTATGATCTTAAATTAAATGTCCTTTTCATAGAAATATGAATCAATCCTTTTGCGGAAATTAAAGGGGCCAGCTACCGGAAAAAACTTCGGTATAGTTTAATATTTGGTCCACCCCTCCTTTAAACGGAACCAGTAGCTGGCCAGGTAAACGATACCAATCTATACTGTTGTAACATATTATTATCATGAATTAAATGTACTTTTCATAAAAATATAAATCAATCCTTTTGCGGAAATTAAAGGGGCCAGCTACCGAAAAAAACTTCGGTAAAGTCTAAGATTTTTCTCCACCCTTCCATCAAACAGAACCGGTAGCTGGGCAGGTAAACGATACCAATCAATACTGTTGTAACATTTTATTATCATAAATTGAATGTACTTTTCATAAAAATATAAATCAATCGTTTTGCGTAAATTAAACCGGTCAGCTACCGGAAAAAACTTCGGTATAGTCTACTATTTGGTCCACCCCTCCTTTAAACGGAACCGGTAGCTGGCCAGGTAAACGATACCAATCTATACTGTTGTAACATTTTATTATCATAAATTGAATGTACTTTCAATAAAAATATAAATCAATTGTTTTGCGTAAATTAAAGGGGCCAGCTACCGGAAAAACTTCGGTATAGTCTACTATTTGGTCCACCCCTCCTTTAACCGGAACCGGTAGCTGGCCAGGTAAACGATACCAATCTTTACTGTTGTAACATTTTATTATCATAAATTGAATATACTTTCAATAAAAATATAAATCAATCGTTTTGCGGAAATTAAAGGGGCCAGCTACTGGACAAAACTTCGGTAATGTCTAATATTTGGTCCACCCTTCCATAAAACGGAACCGGTAGCTGGCCAGATAAAAGATACCAATCTATACTGTTGTAACATTTTATGATCATTAATTAAATGTACTTTTCATAAAAATATAAATCAATCCTTTTTTGCAAATTAAAGGGGCCAGCTACCGAAAAAAAACTTCGGTATAGTCTAAGATTTTGGTCCACCCCTCCTTATAACGGAACCGGTAGCTTGCCAGGTAAACGATACCAATCTATACTGTTGTAACATTTTATTATCATAAATTGAATGTACTTTCAATAAAAATATAAATCAATCGTTTTGCGGAAATTAAAGGGGCCAGCTACCGAAAAAAAACTTCGGTATAGTCTAAGATTTTGCTACACCTTCCCATTTAACAGATCCGGTAGCTGGCCAGGTAAACGATACCAATCTATACTGTTGTAACATTTTATTATAACCAATTGAATATACTTTTCATAGAAATATAAATCAATCGTTTTGTGGAAATTAAAGGGGCCAGCTACTGGACCAAAATTCGGTAAAATCTAATATTTGGTCCACCCTCCATCAAACGGAACCGGTAGCTGACCAGATAAACGATACCAATCTATACTGTCGTAACATTTTATTATCATAAATTGAATGTACTTTCAATAAAAATATAAATCAATCGTTTTGCGGAAATTAAAGGGGCCAGCTACCGAAAAAAAATTCGGTATAGTCTAAGATTTTGCTACACCCTTCCATCAAACAGAACCGGTAGCTGGACAGGTAAACGATACCAATCTATACTGTTGTAACATTTTATTATGATAAATTGGAAGTACTTTCAATAGAAATATATATCAATCGTTTTGCATAAATTAAAGGGGCCAGCTACCGTAAAAAACTTCGGTATAGTTTAAGATTTAGTCCACCCCTCCTTGAAACGGAACCGGTAGCTGGCCAGGTAAACGATATCAATCTATACTGTTGTAACATTTTATTATCATAAATTGAATGTACTTTCAATAAAAATATAAATCAATCGTTTTGCGGAAATTAAAGGGGCCTGCTACCGGAAAAAACTTCGGTATAGTCTAATATTTGGTCCACCCCTCCTTTAAATGGAACCGGTAGCTGGCCAGGTAAACGATACCAATCTATACTGTTGTAACATATTATTATCATAAATTGAATATACTTTTCATAAAAATATAAATTAATCATTTTGCGGAAATTAAAGGGGCCAGCTACTGGACAAAACTTCGGTAATGTTTAATATTTGGTCCACCCTTCCATCAAACGGAACCAGTAGCTGGCCAGATAAAAGATACCAATCTATACTGTTGTAACATTTTATGATCATGAATTAAATGTACTTTTCATAAAAATATAAATCAATCCTTTTGTGCAAATTAAAGGGGCCAGCTACCGAAAAAACACTTCGGTATAGTCTAAGATTTTGGTCCACCCCTCCTTTAAACGGAACCGGTAGCTGGCCAGGTAAACGATACCAATCTATACTGATGTAACATTTTATTATCATAAATTGAATGTACTTTAAATAAAAATATAAATCAATCGTTTTGCGGAAATTAAAGGGGCCAGCTACCGAAAAAAACTTCGGTATAGTCTAAGATTTTGCTACACCCTTCCATCAAACAGAACCGGTAGCTGGCCAGGTAAACGATATCAATCTATACTGTTTTAACATTTTATTATCATAAATCGAATGTACTTTCAATGAAAATATAAATCAATCGTTTTGCATAAATTAAAGGGGCCAGCTACCGGAAAAAACTTCGGTATAGTCTAAGATTTGGTCCACCCCTCCTTTAAACGGAACCGGTAGCTGGCCAGGTAAACGATACCAATCTATACTGTTGTAACATTTTATTATCATAAACTGAACACTGTGATCATTAGGTTACAAGCAGCCCATGAGTTTTACGCGGAAGGTTAACTGTACATAGATTAAAAGCTATGCAATGAATGTAATTCTATCTCAACTCTGACCTCAAGTACTGGTCATGGTATGTTATCAGTAGATCCATCAAAATACTGTCTGACTGACCAGTTTCCAGGTTTCGCATTTTTTCCAGTTTAAATGATATTTGGGATGTCAAAGTACTGAAAGTACAATAAGTATATCACATACAAAAGTGACAAATTGTATGTAAATGAATAACCATTGTTTGTTTTGCGCTTGTCGTTGCTCATGACATCTCAATATTTGGTCAGTGTACATCTTGGGCGTATCATTTTCAGCATTTAACCATTTGTAATTTTGTTTTCAAATTGTATATTCTAACTGCAATAATAAGAAAAAAATATTGTTGAAACTTCTTTTTAGTTAGTCGGGACTTTATCTCTGTGGATCCCTTGTTTTGGCGTCGCGTCGCGTCCCGTCGGTTACGCATACAGAGACTTTAACCTGTTCTCATGCAATAGTATGAAATACTTAATCGCTCACCTGTACCAAGATGGCACGAGCCAGAGTCTTTTTTTAATTAATTTATATTTGTGACTTTAAGATTTTAAACAAACTTATGTTCACCAACTTTATGTCCAAAATAATTGTCTTGATAGGTCAATATTTGTGGTTTGTAGTATAAAACAAAGTTGAAAACAGCAATTTTGACAAATTCAAGGACACATATCACGACTTTTTTCATCCCAACAGACCGAAATTCGAAGTCATTTGAGATTTAATGGTCACCAATATTGTTCCAAGTTTTGTTAGCTCACCTGAGCACGAAGTGCTCAAGATGGGCTATTGCGATCACTTTTTGTGCGTCGTCCGTCTGTCTGTATGTCCGTTCGTCTTTCAACAATTTGCTGTTTACACTCTAGCATCTACAAATGTAAGCCAATATTTACAAAACTTAGTCAAAACTGGTATGACCCTGAGTTCTCGAATGAGATTGATTTTGGGTCAGATCGGACCGGAAAACCAGAAAGTCCAGAGTTATCTGCCATTGAATTTGAAAAATAGCTACTTTTGACATTGTTTACACTCTAGCATCTACAAATATTGACCAATCAATACAAAAATTGGACACAATGCTAGTGACCAAAAAATCTCTGATGAGTTTGATTTTTTGGATTTGATTGTACCAGAGAGTCCTGCATTATCTGCCCTTGAATTTGACAAAATTATCGTTTTTGACTGTTTTTGACTTCGTTTACACTATTCCATTTACAATTATTGATTAATCAAGACAAAACTTGGACACAATGTATGTAACCATAACATCTTGGATGAGGTTGATTTTGAGTCAGATTGGACCAGAAAGTCCGGAGTTATCTGCACTTGAATGTAAAAAAATAGCTACTTTTGAAATTATTTACACTCGAGCATCTACAAATATTGAGCAATCAATACAAAAGCTGGACACAATGTTGGTGACTATAAGATCTCGGATGAGTCTGATTTTTGGTCTGGTCTGACCAGAAATTTCGAATTTATCTGCCCTTGAATTGAAAAATTAGCTGTTTTTGACTTGTTTTACTCTCTAGCATCTACAATTATTGACCGATCAAGACAAAACGTTGCCACAATGTTAAGGACCATTAAGATGTCAGATGAGTTTGATTTGTAAGCTTGATTGGTTAAAAATAATCATTAGTTATAACATGCCGTTGAATTTGACAAAATTGCCGTTTTGACTGGTTTTGACTTTGTTTACACTGTATCATCTACAATTATTGACCAATTAAGCCAAAACTAGTACATAAAGTTGATGACCATTAGATCTTTGATGACTTTGAATTTCAGTGTGATTGGATGAGAAAGTCAAAATTGCTAATCGAACTTGTAGGTGTAGCGTGTACGTGTACTTGTAACTACACGTACACGTACACGTTTCTATCTAGGGAAGGTTTCGATTTCCAACTTGTACGCGTACGTGTACTTGTGATTTGGGAAAGGGTTAAAAGGGTTAAAAAACTGTACCCGTTTCAAAACTAGAAGTGTTTTTGGAAAGCACCAGCGGAAAAAAAGAAAATTCCAGCATCCCCCCCCCCCTCCCCAATTCCAGATCTACCCTTATTGAAAAACTTCAGCAAAAAATATTAAAAATGGTCAGAATTTCCTTCGGAAACTTATCTGAAAATGACAGTAGATCTATAAATTTCAGTTTAATAAACTTGATCTAGATCTACTAAGTTTGAAAAGGCGTCAACTGCATAAATCCTATGCAGGTTTAGGAAAGGTCGTTGATACGACCTGTATTAAACACGCTGTAACTTTCAAACTATTCTTGTTAGGATACCACTCACAAGTATATTCTCATTAAAAAATGCATGAATTACCTCGTGCATTCATTTAAACACCTAGAAACTGTACCAATTAAGAATAAAAAGCTACAAGTTTTTACTTACGTGTAAACCGGCCTCTACAAGTTTTCGACGTGTAGCGAGAGTGATAAATAATCACAAAGTGATGACGTCATAGTGACGTTTCGCACAAAAATTACTCGTACACGTAGAAGTAGGCGTACAAGTTCGGAATCGAAACCTCTCTATTATCTCATTTTTTCGACTTTGTTTACTCTCTGGCATTTACAATTATTGACCGATCAAGCAATTTCTTCATTTCCCACAATGTTTTCATAAGCCATTTTCCTGTAAGGAGTCAAAAGGAGTCATTGTGTGGGAATGGGTTATTGATATAATGGTTGATTACCATAAGATCATGGATGAGTTTGAACTTCAGCACAATTAGACAAGCAGTTGCTGAGTTATCTGCCCTTGAATTTAACAAAATTTTCATTTTTGATCTTCACAACCAGATATATTGACATATGAGTTTGAGTTTATTGGGGTTTTACGCCGTTTTCGACTGCCAGGGTCATATCGCAGCGGCTGGAGCACCTACTCATGGATTACTGTTGTTTCTCAAACCAGCACTACCACAACACCTGAGCCTCCAGCTGCTCGCCCACTTAGGTTAACGAATTCAAGCGTATAAACAAAGTCGAAAATAGCGAACTAACAATGATCCCTTTAAATTTTAACCTTTACCAAATGGCAAAATGTAAGGCTGCTCCAAATTAAAGGGTATTTTAATCAACAACAAAATTATAGATCTATGTCAGAAGTATATAAATGTATTTTATGGAATAGTGAATAATGAGAGAAATGAGGAATATATGCTAATCCGAAATCGTCAACAATTGATTTATCCTTTTCTGTAATTTCTCAGAATTTTTCTACCAGGGACGTCAAAACCAGGTCATATTTTGGGAAGGGTTATAAAATTGGAGTTCACGTAAAACGTAACTCATGTAAAACTTGTTTTTTTTTTTTTTGTTTTTTTTTTTTTTTCAATCTAAAATCTGGGTTCCAACAACACAGGGCCAATTTTGACCATTGGGCAAACTCCAAGTATAATTTTCTTAAATTTAGGCTAAAGTAGTTACCCTTAAAGATACATTTTGTACATATTTTCTCATAAAGTTTACCTTTATTTTCATTTGAAAGAGTATACATATTTTCTTAGGAAAATTCTGAAAATGTTGAGCCAAAAAATTGCACCGTTTACCAGGAATATTTGTATTTAGTTAAAAAATAAAACTAATTGCCTTTTACCACAGTTCAGGGGTGTACTTAGAATTTATCATTTCCGTCTTAACTTTAGAGGTGTTTTGTTGGCTTATCAGCAACAATTAAAAATCTGATAGCATTTAAACACAATAGAAATCTTAGGATCAAGGCATACTTTTAAACAAGAGCTGTCTCAGGACAGCAAAGCGCGACTATCAAGAGCTGGATAGTTAAAAAATAAGACAAAGTCAGAAAATGGCAAAACTTCCATTTAATTAAATGTAAGAGTAGCGAATCTTTGCCTAGTGGGTGATATTATGGTCAAATAGGAAGTTTCGGAGCAATATCATTAGTAGAAAAAGAATTTTGAGAAACTTGCACACGAACACTTTTACCATTTTAGTAACTAGCAATTTTACCCGTCTCGAAATTTGACCTTTGACCTCGATGACCTTGACCTTTGACCTCGATGACCTTGACCTATCCGGGGTTGCCCTCCACCTAATCCCGTCCCGTAACCCGTAAGCAATCCCGTCCCGTAACCCGTAAAAACGATACCCGTAACCCGTAAAAACATAAATTTGACCTTTGACCTCGATGACCTTGACCTTTCAAAAAATGAACCCCTCAAGCTAATACCCGGGGCCGCCCTCCACCTTCCCTCCAAGTTTGGTGAAGATCGGCCCAAGGACCTGGGAGGAGTAGGGGAACAAACGGACAAACGGACAAACGGACAAACGTTGCTCAAATTATAGTATGATACGTTGACGCCAATGCGGACGCCCGGATGTCCGGAATAGAATGTCAATGTGATGTCACTTTAACCCGTTTCCCCACAATGATTATTTTAGACTTCACAGAGATGCTTGCTTTGAAGATCATTGTGGAAAATGATGGAATTGCTTGTCACAATCAATTTATTCATTTCCCACAAATGTTTTGTACGGATAAAGATTCAAAAATGTGAAACTGCATTCATTCGAAATTGTCGTCTACAGCATCTTAGAATTTGGATTACCCTAAACTTTTGCCGACTAGTAATGGGTTAAAAAGACAAATTATGTCTTAGACTTTTAAAAACCAACAGATAATGAAAAAAAAGTCTTGACTAGATTAGAAAAGAGTTTTAGAAACGGGTTCATTATTTCCCCCAAATTTCTTATCGGTGTCTACCATCTAGAAAGGTATTTGGAAGGGGTCAGTCTAGGGCATCATGCTGAGAATCACTGACCACTCCAATCTGATAAGAACATTTTAATAGCTAGGTTATGTTATGATAAACAAGACATGCATTCTCGGGGTTTCCTCACTGGTGAGGTAGTCAGCTACATTTAAATGAGGGCCTGTGAATGTACTTTCAATAAAAATATAAATCAATCCTTTTGCGGAAATTAAAGGGGCCAGCTACCGGAAAAAACTTCGGTCTGTCTAAGATTTGGTTCACCCCTACTTTAAACGGAACCGGTAGCTGGCCTGGTAAAAGATACCAATCTATACTGTTGTAACATTTTATTATGATAAATTGAATGTACTTTCAACAAGAGCCGTCAGAGACGGACAATGCTCCCCGAATAAGGCATTGTCACAATAAATATATGCCATGCAGAGCTAATATAAAGCTAACAAATTTTAAGCCCCCTTTTTCCATGACATATTTTATATACGCAAATTTTAAATAGCTTATTGTCAAGGGCATCTGATTTGCTACTCAAATATGAAATTTCATCAAATTCTGACCATTAGACTAGGAGAAATTAGAGAAAAACTGTATTTAACCTTAAGTCCCCTTTTCCCATGACGAGGCCTCAAATCAAAAAACCGGGAAAAGTACATCGGCATTTTGTCATAGGGAGTTCACATGGTAAGTTTCATTTGATTTGGCCCAAGGGTTATGGAGAAATCGCTTCGGACGGAGGGACGGACGGACGGACGGACGGACGGACGGACGGAATGACGGACGGACGGATGGACGGACGGACGGACAGACGAAGCGGCGACTATATGCTCTCCCTTCGGGGAGCATAATAAAAATATAAATCAATCGTTTTGCGGAAATTAAAGGGGCCAGCTACCGGAAAAAACTTCGGTATAGTCTAATATTTGGTCCACCCCTCCTTTAAATGGAACCGGTAGCTGGCCAGGTAAACGATACCAATCTATACTGTTGTAACATATTATTATCATAAATGAAATGTACTTTTCATAAAAATATAAATTAATCCTTTTGCGGAAATTAAAGGGGCCAGCTACAGGACAAAACTTCGGTAATGTCTAATATTTGGTCCACCCTTCCATCAAACGGAACCGGTAGCTGGCCAGATAAAAGATACCAATCTATACTGTTGTAACATTTTATGATCATAAATTAAATGTACTTTTCATAAAAATATAAATCAATCCTTTTTTGCAAATTAAAGGGGCCAGCTACCGAAAAAAAACTTCGGTATAGTCTAAGATTTTGCTCCACCCTCCTTTAAACGGAACCGGTAGCTGGCCAGGTAAACGATACCAATCTATACTGTTGTAACATATTATTATCATAAATTGAATGTACTTTCAATAAAAATATAAATCAATCCTTTTGCGGAAATTAAAGGGGCCAGCTACCGAAAAAAACTTCGGTATATTCTAAGATTTTGCTACACCCTTCCACCAAACAGAACCGGTAGCTGGGCAGGTAAACGATACCAATCTATACTGTTGTAACATTTTATTATCACAAATTGAATATACTTTTCATAGAAATATAAATCAATCCTTTTGCGGAAATTAAAGGGGCCAGCTTCCGAAAAAAACTTCAGTATAGTCTAAGATTTTGCTACACCCTTCCATCAAACAGAACCGGTAGCTGGCCAGGTAAACGATACCAATCTATACTGTTGTAACATTTTATTATCATAAATTGAATGTACTTTCAATAAAAGTATAAATCAATCGTTTTGCATAAATTAAAGGGGCCAGCTACCGGAAAAAACTTCGGTATAGTCTAAGATTTGGTCCACCCCTACTTTAAACGGAACCGAGAGCTGGCCAGGTAAACGATACCAATCTATACTTTTTTAACATTTTATTATCATAAATTGAAGGTACTTTCAATTAAAAATATAAATCAATCCTTTTGCGGAAATTAAAGGGGCCAGCTACCGGAAAAAACTTCGGTATAGTCTAATATTTGGTCCACCCCTCCTTTAAATGGAACCGGTAGCTGGCCAGGTAAACGATACCAATCTATACTGTTGTAACATATTATTATCATAAATGAAATGTACTTTTCATAAAAATATAAATTAATCGTTTTGCGGAAATTAAAGGGGCCAGCTACCGAAATAACTTCGGTATAGTCTAAGATTTTGCTACACCCTTCCATCAAACAGAACCGGTAGCTGGGCAGGTAAACGATACCAATCTATACTGTTGTAACATTTTATTATCACAAATTGAATATACTTTTCATAGAAATATAAATCAATCCTTTTTTGCAAATTAAAGGGGCCAGCTACTGGACAAAACTTCGGTAAAGTCTAATATTTGGTCCACCCCTCCATCAAACGGAACCGGTAGCTGGCCAGATAAACGATACCAATCTATACTGTCGTAACATTTTATTATCATAAATTGAATGTACTTTTCATAAAAATATAAATCAATCGTTTTGCGTAAAGTTAAGGGGCCAGCTACCGGAAAAAACTTCGGAATAGTATACTATTTAGTCCACCCCTACTTTAAATGGAACCGGTAGCTGGCCAGGTAAACGATATCAATCTTTACTGTTGTAACATTTTATTATCACAAATTGAATATACTTTCAATAAAAATATATATCAATCGTTTTGCGGAAATTAAAGGGGCCAGCTACTGGACAAAACTTCGGTAATGTCTAATATTTGGTCCACCCTTCCATCAAACGGAACCGGTAGCTGGCCAGATAAAAGATACAAATCTATACTGTTGTAACATTTTATGATCATAAATTAAATGTACTTTTCATAAAAATATAAACCAATCCTTTTGTGCAAATTAAAGGGGCCAGCTACCGAAAAAACACTTCGGTATAGTCTAAGATTTTGGTCCACCCCTCCTTTAAACGGAACCGGTAGCTGGCCAGGTAAACGATATCAATCTATACTGTTGTAACATATTATTATCATAAATGAAATGTACTTTTCATAAAAATATAAATTAATCGTTTTGCGGAAATTAAAGGGGCCAGCTACCGAAATAACTTCGGTATAGTCTAAGATTTTGCTACACCCTTCCATCAAACAGAAACGGTAGCTGGGCAGGTAAACGATACCAATCTATACTGTTGTAACATTTTATTATCACAAATTGAATATACTTTTCATAGAAATATAAATCAATCCTTTTGCGGAAATTAAAGGGGCCAGCTACTGGACAAAACTTCGGTAAAGTCTAATATTTGGTCCACCCCTCCATCAAACGGAACCGGTAGCTGGCCAGATAAACGATACCAATCTATACTGTCGTAACATTTTATTATCATAAATTGAATGTACTTTCAATAAAAATATAAATCAATCGTTTTGCGTAAAGTAAAGGGGCCAGCTACCGGAAAAAACTTCGGAATAGTATACTATTTAGTCCACCCCTACTTTAAATGGAACCGGTAGCTGGCCAGGTAAACGATATCAATCTTTACTGTTGTAACATTTTATTATCACAAATTGAATATACTTTCAATAAAAATATATATCAATCGTTTTGCGGAAATTAAAGGGGCCAGCTACTGGACAAAACTTCGGTAATGTCTAATATTTGGTCCACCCTTCCATCAAACGGAACCGGTAGCTGGCCAGATAAAAGATACAAATCTATACTGTTGTAACATTTTATGATCATAAATTAAATGTACCTTTCATAAAAATATAAACCAATCCTTTTGTGCAAATTAAAGGGGCCAGCTACCGAAAAAACACTTCGGTATAGTCTAAGATTTTGGTCCACCCCTCCTTTAAACGGAACCGGTAGCTGGCCAGGTAAACGATACCAATCTATACTGTTGTAACATTTTATTATCATAAATTGAATGTACTTTCAATAAAAATATAAATCAATCGTTTTGCGGAAATTAAAGGGGGCCAGCTACCGGAAAAAACTTCGGTATAGTCTAAGATTTTGCTACACCCCTCCTTTAAACGGAACCGGTAGCTGGCCAGGTAAACGATACCAATCTATACTGTTGTAACATTTTATTATCATAAATTGAATGTACTTTCAATAAAAATATAAATCAATCCTTTTGCGGAAATTAAAGGGGCCAGCTACCGGAAAAAAATTCGGTATAGTCTAATATTTGGTCCACCCCTACTTTAAACGGAACCGATAGCTGGCCTGGTAAAAGATACCAATCTATACTGTTGTAACATTTTATTATGATAAATTGAATGTACTTTCAATAAAAATATAAATCAATCGTTTTGCGGAAATTAAAGGGGCCAGCTACCGGAAAAAACTTTGGTATAGTCTAATATTTGGTCCACCCCTCCTTTAAATGGAACTGGTTGCTGGCCATGTAAACGATACCAATCTATACTGTTGTAACATATTATTATCATAAATTAAATGTACTTTTCATAAAAATATAAATTAATCCTTTTGCGGAAATTAAGGGGGCCAGCTACTGGACAAAACTTCGGTAATGTCTAATGTTTGGTCCACCCTTCCATCAAACGGAACCGGTAGCTGGCCAGATAAAAGATACCAATCTATACTTTTGTAACATTTTATGATCATAAATTAAGCGTACTTTTCATAAAAAAAAATATAAATCAATCCTTTTGTGCAAATTAAAGGGGCCAGCTACCGAAAAAAAACTTCGGTATAGTCTAAGATTTTGGTCCATCCCTCCTTTAAACGAAACCGGTAGCTGGCCAGGTAAACGATACCAATCTATACTGTTGTAACATTTCATTATCATAAATTAAACGTACTTTCAATAAAAATATAAATCAATCGTTTTGCGTAAATTAAAGGGGCCAGCTACCGAAAAAAACTTCAGTATAGTCTAAGATTTTGCTACACCCTTCCATCAAACAGAACCGGTAGCTGGTCAAGTAAACGATATCAATCTATACTGTTGTAACATTTTATTATCATAAATTGAATGTACTTTCAATAAAAATATAAATCAATCCTTTTGCGGAAATTAAAGGGGCCAGCTACCGGAAAAAACTTCGGTATAGTCTAATATTTGGTCCATCCCTACTTTAAACGGAACCGGTAGCTGGCCTGGTAAAAGATACCAATCTATACTGTTGTAACATTTTATTATGATAAATTGAATGTACTTTCAATAAAAATATAAATCAATCGTTTTGCGGAAATTAAAGTGGCCAGCTACCGGAAAAAACTTCGGTATAGTCTAATATTTGGTCCACCCCTCCTTCAAATGGAACCGGTAGCTGGCCAGGTAAACGATACCAATCTATACTGTTGTAACATATTATTATCATAAATTAAATGTACTTTTCACAAAAATATAAATTAATCGTTTTGCGGAAATTAAAGGGGCCAGCTACCGAAAAAAACTTCGGTATAGTCTAAGATTTTGGTCCACCCCTCCTTTAAACGGAACCGGTAGCTGGCCAGGTAACCGATACCAATCTATACTGTTGTAACATTTTATTATCATAAATTGAATGTACTTTCCATAAAAATATAAATCAATCGTTTTGCGGAAATTAAAGGGGCCAGCTACCGAAAAAAAAACTTCGGTATAGTCTAAGATTTTGCTCCACCTTTCCATCAAACGGAACCGGTAGCTGGGCAGGTAAACGATACCAATCTATACTGTTGTAACATTTTATTATCATAAATTGAATGTACTTTTCATGAAAATATAAATCAATCGTTTTGTGAAAATTAAAGGGGCCAGCTACCGAAAAAAAAAATTCGGTAAAGTCTAATATTTGGTCCACCCCTCCATTAAACGGAACCGGTATCTGGCCAGATAAACGATACCAATCTATACTGTCGTAACATTTTATTATCATAAATTGAATGTACTTTTCATAAAAATATAAATCAATCGTTTTGTGAAAATTAAAGGGGCCAGCTACCGAAAAAAAAACTTCGGTATAGTCTAAAATTTGGTCCACCCCTCCATCAAACGGATCCAGTAGCTGGCCAGGCAACCGATACAAATCTATAGTGTTGTAACATTTTATTATCATAAATTGAATGTACTTTTCATATAAATATAAATCAATCCTTTTGCCGAAATTAAAGGGGCCAGCTACCGAAAAAAACTTCGGTATAGTCTAAGATTTTGCCCCACCCTTCCATCAAACAGAACCGGTAGCTGGGCAGGTAAACGATACCAATCTATACTGTTGTAACATTTTATTATCACAAATTGAATATACTTTTCATAGAAATATAAATCAATCGTTTTGCGGAAATTAAAGGGGCCAGCTACTGGACAAAACTTCGGTAAAGTCTAATATTTGGTCCACCCCTCCATCAAACGGAACCGGTAGCTGGCCAGATAAACGATACCAATCTATACTGTCGTAACATATTATTATCATAAATTGAATGTACTTTTCATAAAAATATAAATCAATCGTTTTGCGGAAATTAAAGGGGCCAGCTACCGGAAAAAACTTTGGTATAGTCTAATATTTGGTCCACCCCTCCTTTAAATGGAACTGGTTGCTGGCCATGTAAACGATACCAATCTATACTGTTGTAACATATTATTATCATAAATTAAATGTACTTTTCATAAAAATATAAATTAATCCTTTTGCGGAAATTAAGGGGGCCAGCTACTGGACAAAACTTCGGTAATGTCTAATGTTTGGTCCACCCTTCCATCAAACGGAACCGGTAGCTGGCCAGATAAAAGATACCAATCTATACTTTTGTAACATTTTATGATCATAAATTAAGCGTACTTTTCATAAAAAAAAATATAAATCAATCCTTTTGTGCAAATTAAAGGGGCCAGCTACCGAAAAAAAACTTCGGTATAGTCTAAGATTTTGGTCCATCCCTCCTTTAAACGAAACCGGTAGCTGGCCAGGTAAACGATACCAATCTATACTGTTGTAACATTTCATTATCATAAATTAAACGTACTTTCAATAAAAATATAAATCAATCGTTTTGCGTAAATTAAAGGGGCCAGCTACCGAAAAAAACTTCAGTATAGTCTAAGATTTTGCTACACCCTTCCATCAAACAGAACCGGTAGCTGGTCAAGTAAACGATATCAATCTATACTGTTGTAACATTTTATTATCATAAATTGAATGTACTTTCAATAAAAATATAAATCAATCCTTTTGCGGAAATTAAAGGGGCCAGCTACCGGAAAAAACTTCGGTATAGTCTAATATTTGGTCCATCCCTACTTTAAACGGAACCGGTAGCTGGCCTGGTAAAAGATACCAATCTATACTGTTGTAACATTTTATTATGATAAATTGAATGTACTTTCAATAAAAATATAAATCAATCGTTTTGCGGAAATTAAAGTGGCCAGCTACCGGAAAAAACTTCGGTATAGTCTAATATTTGGTCCACCCCTCCTTCAAATGGAACCGGTAGCTGGCCAGGTAAACGATACCAATCTATACTGTTGTAACATATTATTATCATAAATTAAATGTACTTTTCACAAAAATATAAATTAATCGTTTTGCGGAAATTAAAGGGGCCAGCTACCGAAAAAAACTTCGGTATAGTCTAAGATTTTGGTCCACCCCTCCTTTAAACGGAACCGGTAGCTGGCCAGGTAACCGATACCAATCTATACTGTTGTAACATTTTATTATCATAAATTGAATGTACTTTCCATAAAAATATAAATCAATCGTTTTGCGGAAATTAAAGGGGCCAGCTACCGAAAAAAAAACTTCGGTATAGTCTAAGATTTTGCTCCACCTTTCCATCAAACGGAACCGGTAGCTGGGCAGGTAAACGATACCAATCTATACTGTTGTAACATTTTATTATCATAAATTGAATGTACTTTTCATGAAAATATAAATCAATCGTTTTGTGAAAATTAAAGGGGCCAGCTACCGAAAAAAAAAATTCGGTAAAGTCTAATATTTGGTCCACCCCTCCATTAAACGGAACCGGTATCTGGCCAGATAAACGATACCAATCTATACTGTCGTAACATTTTATTATCATAAATTGAATGTACTTTTCATAAAAATATAAATCAATCGTTTTGTGAAAATTAAAGGGGCCAGCTACCGAAAAAAAAACTTCGGTATAGTCTAAAATTTGGTCCACCCCTCCATCAAACGGATCCAGTAGCTGGCCAGGCAACCGATACAAATCTATAGTGTTGTAACATTTTATTATCATAAATTGAATGTACTTTTCATATAAATATAAATCAATCCTTTTGCCGAAATTAAAGGGGCCAGCTACCGAAAAAAACTTCGGTATAGTCTAAGATTTTGCCCCACCCTTCCATCAAACAGAACCGGTAGCTGGGCAGGTAAACGATACCAATCTATACTGTTGTAACATTTTATTATCACAAATTGAATATACTTTTCATAGAAATATAAATCAATCGTTTTGCGGAAATTAAAGGGGCCAGCTACTGGACAAAACTTCGGTAAAGTCTAATATTTGGTCCACCCCTCCATCAAACGGAACCGGTAGCTGGCCAGATAAACGATACCAATCTATACTGTCGTAACATATTATTATCATAAATTGAATGTACTTTTCATAAAAATATAAATCAATCGTTTTGCGTAAAGTAAAGGGGCCAGCTACCGGAAAAAACTTCGGTATAGTATACTATTTGGTCCACCCCTACTTTAAATGGAACCGGTAGCTGGCCAGGTAAACGATATCAATCTTTACTGTTGTAACATTTTATTATCATAAATTGAATATACTTTCAATAAAAATATATGTCAATCGTTTTGCGGAAATTAAAGGGGCCAGCTACTGGACAAAACTTCGGTAATGTCTAATATTTGGTCCACCCTTCCATCAAACGGAACCGGTAGCTGGCCAGATAAAAGATACCAATCTATACTGTTGTAACATTTTATGATCATAAATTAAATGTACTTTTCATAAAAATATAAATCAATCCTTTTGTGCAAATTAAAGGGGCCAGCTACCGAAAAAAAAAAACTTCGGTATAGTCTAAGATTTTGGTCCACCCCTCCTTTAAACGGAACCGGTAGCTGGCCAGGTAAACGATACCAATCTATACTGTTGTAACATATTATTATCATAAATTAAATGTACTTTTCATAAAAATATCCCGTTCTTTTTTTGGGAAAGCGTTACTAAATAAGCTATTGTAACTTGCAAATGACAAAATGGGTGTCGATAATGATAAGATTTATGTATAATTATTAATTTTGCAAAGAAAAGTATTGGGATAAATGGTGAAAATCCGAAATTTTATCTTTTGCCTCAATGATTATCCAAGCATTTTGGGACATCAATATTGATGTTTTAAACAATCTTTGGTTTGATGTCCCTAGAACTGGAAGCAAACCTGGTTATTGAAAACATCAGGAGTAAAGAAGAATGACACCATCGACCATGGTTTTCTCCTTTTCAATTTTTACCAAAATGTCAAATGTTAACGTCTGCATTGTTTAAACCCTTTCCCAAACGGCAAATTTGATAGTGGTTCAATTTGAAAGCTGCTGTAGAAAACATTAAATATCGTTAAGAGATATAGCTTACAAAATAGATAAGAAAATATTGAGGCAAAAGGAGAGAGTGCTGATCATACGCACTTTCTCTTTTGCCCCAATGTTTTCACAAGCTTTTTCGTTTAGGGACGTCAAAATCAGGTCTTATTTGGGAAAGGGTTAAATTGGACTTAACATAGGCCTAGTCTCCAGTTTCTGACTGTTTATTCAAAACAAGTCCTGGAATGGCATCAACCTATGTTTTTTATCTTTAATAGTGAATCTATTATAGAAGGATTCATTTAATGTTTATGAACAAACCTTTAACCTATAGTGGTCCCACGATTTTCTGATTCGTGTCAAACAAAGATCATAACAATTTACTAATTATAGGATATAATGATCAAAACAAAATCATATCGATGATAATCAGGATTATTGTGTAATATTGACAAGATGATTTGCATGTGCGTCTCTATAATAACAAACTTGTCAGACTCGGCACAGGTCACCAAGATCCCGTATGCGAAAAATGAACATACAGGGTGTCCCAAAATATGTGTCCCCATTTCAAACATCTATAAAATTGACAAATGTTGTCACCAAGTAAAATCAGTTACACAGGTTTGAAGGGGACATGATAAAGTTTTGTTTGATATAAAGAACACCTATATTTATGCAGAAAATATATTCCACATCACGTTTTATGAAATTTGTAATTTTTTAACTTTTTCGCCAAGTGACGTCAACGACGTCATGATTTAATTTGACAAAGTTTCTTTTTCCGTGCTAGGATGATCAAATTGATCGTTATAATTTTGTCTTCTACAACTATTATGCCTTAAATAGATGCAGCGAAAGTCTTACCATCATTAAATTTTGAAAATGTAAAATTGATCACAAAAACTAGAATTTAAAATGAGGAAAGTTGTTGTTTCACTTAAGGTCAGTTCTCGCGTTTTAATGATAATTCTTGTCATGTTAAATGTTTTTCTGACTGGGCTATCCATATGGATAAATTATCAAAACAGAATCGATATTTATCACGTATTTCAAAATACGCACGTTCAAATTTAACGTTTCGATCAAAATGACGTCACGTGCTTCTTTTTTGACGTGACATTACTGTAACTTGTTCGGAAAGATAGCCGGTGACTTCGTTTATTACAAAAAGCAAACACACAACCCAAATGAATTGATATGAATTTTCTATTCAAACAAGATGTGTTTGTGAAACACAAATGCCCCCGAAATGGCCATTTTTGTAAAATGTTAAGTTTTCGTAGAGTAAAGGGTTGATAAGGGTTAATGGATGACCTTGAGGAGGGTCAAATTGCATGGACCAGATAGATATCATTAAAAGGAAGTTGCATATCAAATTTGAGCTTTGTATGTCAAATACTTTTGGAGAAAAGGCAAATGTTAAGTTTTCGGAGTAAAATGTTAAGTTTTCGTAGAGTTAAGGGTTGATAAGGGTTAACGGATGACCTTAAGGAAGGTCAAATTGCATGGAACAGATAGATATCATTGAAAGGAAGTTGCATACCTAATTTGAGCTTTGCATGTCAAATACTTTTGGAGAAAAGGCAAATGTTAAGTTTTCGGAGTAAAATGTTAAGTTTTCGTAGAGTAAAGGGTTGATAAGGGTTAACAGATGACCTTGAGGAAGGTCAAATTGCATGGAACAGATAGATATCATTGAAAGGAAGTTGCATACCTAATTTGAGCTTTGTATGTCAAATACTTTTGGAGAAAAGGCAAATGTTAAGTTTTCGGACAGACAGACGGACAGACAGACAGACAGACAGACGGACAGACGGACGGACACGAGTAAAACAATATGCCCCCGATCTCTCGATACGGGGGCATAAAAATAAAAGTGGCCGTTTAGAAGTTCGGGTGAGTGTATATTAAGGAAGTGAATATGGATGTTCTATGTATCAAACAAAACTTTATCATGTCCCCTTCATACCTATGTAACTGATTTTACTAGGGGACAACATTTGTCAATTTAATAGATGTTTAGAATGGGGACACATATTTTGGGACACCCTGTATATAGTGACACCATCAACATTGAGACTCAAATGTACTTTTAACTATTGGCTGTCCTACGTGAGAGGAATAGGAGACACTCCACAACGGGAAATGCTTCCGGGTCGAAGTATACAAACATAGTTCCGTCAAAAATGGATTCGCTCCTTTTGTTGCTTTGATTCTGTGTCTAGAATAGGCAGATGCATGAAATGTGGTTCTGTACACTGGCAGACCATCAGTGTACTGCTAGGATGTGTTTTAATGAATTTGTTGGGAACTAGTTTCTTGTGCGGTCGTGACCTTTCATGGGGGTGTGTCACATGCAGATCCCGAAATAGATGGCAAATTTCAAGGGTGGCTGTGTTCACGGGTGCGTGATTTTAGCTGATGGTGCTATTGATACCACTTTCTTGGTAGTAAATTAAAGACAAAGAAATGGTCTGTCAGGCAGACTAAGTAAAAGGTGTCACAAAGACTTCTGAGAGGAGCTAGAAGCTGCCAAATTGACCCATTTTACTATATATTTAATAGGCCCGTTTCGATGAGGAGTGACACCAGGGGTGTTGTGATTACATCTAACGGTCAACGCCTTCTTAAAACCACAACGTTTACAGTTGTCGCCACATCGTATGGCACGTGTTTATGTTTTGTTCAGCGTTCAATTACATTTGAACAAAATATAAACATTGTGCCATACGATGTGGCGACAACTGTACATACCTGATATATAACTCATCGGTTATAAAAGTAGAGTTGTATACAAACACTAAAAACCAAACATATAGTTTTAACATTTACCAAACCATTTATCGTAAGCTATACGAGCGAATTAATGTCCTAATTATTTTATTCCCAAAAGAGGAAGTGTTTGTGTTGGGCCATTTATCAACAACAAGGCGTAAAGTGTTTGTATACAACTACCACTTTATATAATAGATTCACAATTAAACGAGAATAGATACGGTTGTCTTGCTTTAATTTTACGTACGTAAAGGTAGTAGTTCTACCTAAAAATAAACCAAAACAACCGTAAACTATTCTCGTTTAACTTTGAACGTATTATAGCCGATGAGTTATATATTGAGTCGTCTGTCCAGAGGTCATGGTTTATTTATAGTAAGATTGGGAAAACATTAGATTCAGAAAATTACATACAAGTGAAAAGTGTCGGTCTTAGTCTGGCTGCGCGGACTACGCAGAATGACTAGAATCGATATTTTTCACACTTCCTATAAGGTCCCTTTTAGCGTGACGGGTCACATATATTTTATTGTTTGGCGGGAATCAGAATATTGTGGGACCACTATAGGTCGAATGAGTTTTTTGGTAAATGCATTAATTTCAACCTTTTCCAAAACAGCCAAATTTTAGGGTGATCAAATTTGCAAGCTGCTATAAATGATAATATGGATGTTGATAAAGATGGGATTTAAGTATTATTTATGTAGCTAAGAAAATATTGAGATAAAAGAAAATGCTGATTATCAGCATTCTTTTGCCTGTGCCTCAATGTTTTCCAGATTCTATTGGGGACGTCAGAACCAGGGGCCTGTTTTACTAAGATTTGCGTAAGTTTTTGCGTAACTTACGTTCAAATCTACGAAAAATTCTTGCGTAAGTTCGTGGGGAAGGGTTAAGGGGCAGAAGACGTTTCTGATTTGTTAAATAATGTGGCTCTTCACTTATTCTCTTTCAAATAGGAATGGTGAAAATTCTTGTCATTTGTCAAAGGGTTTATATGAATGCTTCTATAACAGATTCACTATTAACCCATTACCAAACAACAAAAGTTTTAGCCTAGTCCATTGCACTTTTTTTGGTATATCTTGGTAGAAAACATTGTGGGAAATGAAGAAATTGCTTGTCACAAGCAATTTCTTCATTTTCCACAAGGTTTTCCAAAGCCTTTTTTTCAAGGGGCGTCCAAAAGCGTCATTGTGTGGTAAAGGGTTAAACGAGAATGATACCCAAAACACCTTATAACTAATCATCTATTATAGAAAAAATAGCTTGAAATATGGACATCAATAAATTAAAACAGTAATGTTAAATATTTATTATGCAAAAACTCATGGCAGTGTGTCTATTTAAAAGAAATAATTCTGTCAAAAGTTTAAAATTTGTGCATGTATGTTACAGCATAGAAATATTGAGAGAAAAGAAGAAATTGATGATTATCAAATTCAGCAATTTCTTTATATCCCTTGGAATTTGCCCATTTATATTGACACTGAAAGTATTGAGGGAAAGGAGAAAATGTTTGTCATTTATAAGCATTTTCTCATTTCTCCACAATTGTTTCAAAAGCCTGTTATATTATAAGTCAACAAGCATTCTGAAATATTGCAAAACAATACCAAGTCCCCTACCTACTTGTTCTGTAAGTATAATCAATGCGGGTCTACATATCAAAAGTCTGCTCAATAGCTACCAACATTTAGGAAAAAAGCCTGGAAAACTAATTCACCGGACTGACTGATGGACGGACGGAACGACTGACAGACTGCAAACCTTAAGTCCCCTTCGGCTTTGCCGGTAGGGGATTAAAAAAGAGGTAGTGTTACATTATAGGCTTGGAGAACTTTTTTACCCTTTCCTAAACAAGACCTGAGGCGCGTTCTTTAGAGCGAGATATCTTGAGATATCTTAAGATATTTAAGGATAAAGCGTTCTTTTTAGCAAGATTTTTAAGACGCTCAATGGGAGGCGCAATTACCCTATACTTCGTGCGGAACCCCTCGGTCAACTCTGTACAAACAATATAAAAGAGATTTGACCGAGTTGTTGCAAACACTCCATAATTCATAAACCGCGGTGTTCTGAATGCTCCATACTTTATACAAATGACGTCATTTGTATAAATATGGAGCATTCGGAATAGCTCGGTCAAAGTCTCGGTCTTAAAAACGCTTTATTCAAAACACATTAAGAAATCTTAAGAAATCTCGCTCTAAAGAACGGGCCTCTGGTTTTGACGTCTTTAATAGAAGTTTTGGGAAAACATTAAGGCAAAAAAAGAAAATGATGTTTCTCCTTTTACCTCAATATTTTCCAAGCTATATTCTACACAAATCCTATGTTCATTAGAATCCATTTTGACATCTACCAACAGCTTTCTAATCGGACCCTGCTACATTTTTGTCATTAGGAAAAGGGATAATGGGCAAAAAATGTATTTTATTGAATTAAAAGTGTGGTATACATAATATACAGAGAAAATTATTGATTAACTCTTTCCCAAACAAGACATGGTTTTGATGTCCCTAGTAGTAGAAGACATGTCCCTAGTAGACTGTTAGCCATTTACATTATTCATCCGATATGGGACGAATAATGTAAATGGCTAATCGACCAATACTGTACATATAGCACTTAGCTATATGTGTTATTCGTCCAGTACTAGACAAATAGACACCTCGAAGAAGAATATGGTGGTTACCAGCACTGCTTGTAACCAGCATTTTCTCCTTTCACCTCAAAATTGTATGTGCTAAATTACAAATTATGTATTTATAACAAGAATTTCATTCTTTTGCTCTTGTATTTTCTATAGTAGATCTATTATAGAAAATACAAGAGCAAAAGAATTAAAGTCTTGTTATAAACTATCTTACTTTCTCTTAATGTTTTCTCATCTTTTTTTAATTACATGTGTAAAAACAGCCATGGTAGAGTGGATTTCAATTGATAACCTAAAGCCTCCATATTTTCATCATAAGTAGAAAAATATTCACAATCAATGTATCTAATTTGAATATTTGTTACTCATTTACTCAAAACAAAGTTCAATTCAGATCAGAAAAACAACAAAGGCCAATAACTAACAAGAGTTGTCCGCAAACAACGTAGCTTGCCTATACGAGAGCTGGTTACAAAAAAAATGAGTCCAAGGTCACTAGGTCGAAGTTCACTAGGTCGAAGGTCATGGTCTCAAGGTCAAGGCTCAAGATATCGTATATGAAATATGAAGGCTCTATCTGTAATAGTAGCTCCCGGACATAAAGTCCCTGCTCGCTAAAAAGTACATCAAACTCAAGGTCACAAAGTCAATGGTCATCGTACCAAATAAATTGAATCGTACGAGATGTTTGTAGGTGAAATATCAAAGCCCATCTTGAATTGTGACTGATCTAAAGGTTAGCTGTAAGTTTTAGAAAAAAATGTCAAGTAAAATGCTGTACATCACTGTGTTGTGTTCAATATCAAAATAGTTTTAAGACAAGCTCAATAACCGCACTATACTTTATCTTGTATCCCATAAATGAAGAGTCCATCTTTTCTCCCTTTCCCAAACGTCATAATTTTAGGGTGATCCGCTTTAAAAATTGCCACAAATGACAAAATGGATGTTGTTTAAGATAGGATTTGTGTAAAATATGGCTCAGAAAATATTGAGACAAAAGGAGAAACTGCTGGTTATCAGCAGTTTCTTCTTTTGGTTCAATGTTTTCCCAAGCCTTTATTTCTATTAGGGACATCAAAACCATGTCTTGTTTGGGAAAGGGTTATTTCCTATCATAGCTACAGATAGGAGGTTGTGATGGCTATTCAACACCAAATGATCATCAAACCCTATGTTGTGGTTACTCATTTGAATCATCATGTTTAGATTTAACCCATTACTGTACAGTGATGCCTTTTGACTCCCTCACAGCAAATGGCTTGAAAAAAAACATGTGGAAAATGAAGAAATTACTTGTGACAAGCAATTTCTTCATTTTCCACAATGTTTTCTTACCCAAAACGGAAAGATATTTAAATTTTCATCAACTTGAAATTGTCATCTGCAGCATGTCTGAATTTGGAGAAGTCTATAATTTTGCCGTCAGGTAATGGGTTAAGTTACCACAACATAAGGTTTTGATTTGAAATAGATGAATCAGACTGTCTTCACTCCCTCTTATCTGTTGCTCTGTCCAATAATCAATTTTGATAGAGCTAAATCAAAGTGGGGTTAATCATGTGGTGCAACAATTTCAGAAAATCTTCAGTAATTTTGTTAAATTCGGTTTGAAACAGAAGTTGGAAAGACGTCACGCATTAAATGAATTTCTTATATTTTTTTAAAATCAACTGATAAAAAAGTTATTGAAGATAAACCAAAATTTTGGTTTATCTTCAATAACTTTTTTATCAGTTGATTTTTCAAAAATCTACTACGTCCAGGTTATTCCTGACATTTTTTCCGCCTTCTCTGCTTCAAACCGAATTCAAATTGGTCAAGTATTAACAAAGTTATTAAAAATTATCGGAAATTATAAGTCACGTGATTATACACCATGGTTATGCTCCCTGAATAAGTGTGCAGAAGCTGATCTGGATCAACGTTGGTATCCAATTCCATGATAAGAAAGAATTCTGTAAAGAAATTACATAAAGTGTTAAGTCCCCATGCTGCAAAATACTGCGGTGGTGGCTCTAGGAATCTTCATGGTAAAAGGAACCTAGAATTGTAGTTAAAAACAATATTACAAGACTTAATCTAACAATCTATTCTTTAACCCATTCTACCAAATACACCCTACAAGATAAAGGCTTTGGAAAAGATTATGGAAGAAATTTATTGTGACTATCAATTTCCTTCATTTCTATGATTTCTTACTAGAAATACCGCATTTTTGAATCTGTACCCGTCTAAACTTTCGCCGTTTGGAAAAGGGATAAATAAAAGACAAACCAATGGATAGAACACCGGTAAATTCCATCCACTAGTTTGTCTTAAATGCATCTATGGGGGATCCCTCAATATTCAACATATGCATTGTTCTTAACCATTTCCCAAACGGCAAAGTTTTGGACGGTCCCAATTTTTCTTTTGTCCTAAAGTTTTCCAAAATTGTGTATAAGAAACATCAAAACAAGGTTTTGTTTAGAAGGGGTTAAACAAGATTAAATGTTTCAAATAAAAACCTGATGTTGTCGATTCTCAATGGAATTGTCTAATCAAGACGATACAAATGGTTACCCACAACATAGGGTTTGGATTCAAAATAAAATATATAAATAAATATATAGAATGTCTTCATCCCCTTATATATCTGCTGCTCTGCATTCAGTAAAACTGCTCACAAATTTATTCCTGAAAAGCAAAAATCTACCCTTAAAAACTGTTAGTAAGATCTATATAACAAAATAATGCTTATGAGCAAAGTTAAAGATGGACCAACCTAAAGAGTATGAAACGCAACATAGGATGTACAGCATTACCATATTTTTTAACAAGAGCTGTCCGAAGACAGCATGCTCGACTTTCTAAGTGCTTAGTATAAAGGGGCATAACTCCAAATATAGTGGAGCCAGGGTCATGGGCCCTGGTAGTAAGGTAGAGGGTGTGATGGTGAATAAGTATTCCAAGTTTGGGTTGAATCCCTTTGATAGTATGGAAGTTATTGATGTTTGAAAAAACTTTAACCTTTGTTGCAACGCCGACGCCGACGCCCGGGTGACAGTATAAGCTCTCATTTTCTTCGAAAAGTCGAGCTAAAAAGTAAGTCAAACATCAAGGTCAAAGGGTCAGTTGTTATATTCCAAAAAGAAAGGTCTTGGTAGGTGTCCATGTGTGAAAAATCAAGACTATCAAACAACAGAAGCCTGGTTAATTTTTTGTAATGTAAGGTCAATGTCATAAGGTGAAAGATCATGGTCCCAAATAAATAGCAGAAAAGTGATCCATGCGTGAAATATGAAGGCTCGATATATGATACAGCTTAAGCTTTCACCTACACGGTGGATAATCGCGTGATTCAATATTTTCAGAAAATCTTCAATAATTTTGTAAATACTGAACCGATTTGAATTCAGTTTGAAGCAGAGAATGTGGACAGACGTCTTGCATTAGATAGACGTGGTTGATTTTTCAAAAATCAACTGATTAAAAAGTTATTGAAGATAAACCAAAATTTTGGTTTATCTTCAATAACTTTTATCAGTTGATTTTTCAAAATTCAAACACGTCAAGCTTATTCCTTGCATTTTCCCACCTTCTCTGCTTCAAACCGAATTCAAATTGGTCAAGTATTAAAAAAGATATTGAAGATTATTGAAGATTCTGAGTCGTGTGATTATACACCGTGATCTATGTAACCAACAAAGTAGATGCCCAAGACACCAGGGTTGTGACATGTTGAATCCTTGGACATTACCCTTTTCCAAACGGCAAGATTTTAGGGTGATCCTTTTCAAAAACTGCCACAAATGACAAAATGGAAGTTATTAAAGGTAGAATTTGTGTAAAATATGGCATAGAAAATATTGAGACAAAAGGAGAAACTGATGGTTATCAGCAGTTTCTTCTTTTGTTTTCATGTTTTCCCAAGCCTTTTCTATTAGGGACGTCAAAACCAAGTTTTGTTTGGGAAAGGGTTAAGTCCCTGATCAATAAAACAGTATCAGCTCAAAATATTATACCAGTGTTTTCTATTTGTGACATCAAAACTAGGTCTTGTTCAGAAAAGAGTTGACCCTTTCCTAAACAAGACCAGGTATTGATATCCAAATCAGAATAGGCTCGCGAAAATAATGAGCCAAAAGAAGACAATGCTGATAACCAGCATTTTCTTCTTTTGCCTAGATATATTTTCTGGGTTCTAATGTACAAATACTCAACATTAATTGATCATCTGCAGCAGGTTTCAAATCAGCATTTTCTCCTTTTGCCTCAATATTTTCCCAATGAGATAAACAAAAAAAAGAAAATGCTGATGAACAGCATTTTCTCTTTGCCTCAATATTTTCCGAGCTATTTTGTACACATAATGGACAAATTAATGGTAAGTTCATTAACATCCATTTTGTAGTCTGAAGCAGCTAAAAAATTCAAATTGCAGCACCCTAAAATTATGCTGTTTTGTAATGGTTGACCCTTTCTCAAACGACAATTTTAGGGTGATCCACTACAAAAAAAGTGCCAAAAATGACAAAATGAGTGTTGATAAAGATTGGATTTGTGTAAAATATGGCACAGAAAATATTGAGACAAAAGGAGAAACTGCTGGTTATCAGCAGTTTCTTCTTTTGTTTCAATGTTTTCCCAATCCTTTTCAATTATGGATGTCAAAACCTGGTCTTGTTTGGGAAAGGGTTAAACCCTATGTTGGTGGTACTCATTTGAATTGTCTCAAGACATTTCTAATGAGTATCCCCAATATAGTTTTTCTAAATCCAATGTTGTTGGAACTAAATAAAATCCTCTCAATATGATTCTAATGAGTACCCACAATATAGGATTTGATGAACAATCTGTGAAATAATTCATTTTGATAAATCATCTCCCTTCTTATCCACCGTGTATGATCACATGACTGAATTTCCGATAATTTTCAATATCTTTTTAATACTTGACCAATTTTAATTCGTTTTGAAGCAGAGAAGGTGGGAAATGCCAGGAATAAGCTGAACGTGTTGGATTTTTGAAAAATAAACTGATAAAAAAGTTATTGAAGATAAACCAAAATTTTGGTTTATCTTCAAACTTTTTTATCAGTTGACTTTTCAAAAATCGACCACGTCCATCTAATACATGACGTCTGTCCACATTCTCTGCTTCAAACTGAATTCAAATCGGTCCAGTAATTACAAAATTATTGAAGATTTTCTGAAAATAATGTATCGCGTGATTTTCCACAGTGTTATCTGTTGCTCTGGTTTTATGTTGATGACGCTTGCACGATTCCCCGGCAGTCCAGTCTTTCGGACAAGACTTCAAACTGAGGTCCATATTCTTATGGTTGAGTGGGACATAAAACTCAATTTGATCCAATCCATTTTGTAGATTTCTGTTCATATTGTCAATTTTGATCAAAATAAAGTCTGGCTCCACATCTCTCGGAAATAGTTCCTGGAATCGAGATGGCCTAGTTCACGGTTTCTATCATCTCTGTTGATGGTTGTCTGAAATTATAAATGTGACCGGTCACGCTAAAAGGGACCTTATCCAAACTCCAAAAATCCAAATTTTGACAAACTTTTCAGACCTAGCACAGGTCAACCAGACCCTGTATGCAAAAAATGAATATAATATGAGCCGCGTGCGATTTAGGCCAGAAGTTGTCTTCTGGAAGAAGAAGATGCAGTCTGGTTCCCGCCTTTGATACACTACGTAGTATTTTTTCTACTACGTAGTGTATCAGAGGCGGGAACCAGTCTCTTCTGGAAGAGCTCTACCGGCCTAAATCGCACACGGCTTCGGTAAGATAGGGGAAACATTCCAGATTTAGAAAATTACAACAAAAGAGAATAGTGTCAACCCTATTTTGGCTCCGCGAACTGCGCAGACTGACTAGGGTCGATATTTGTCACACTTCCAATAAGGTCCCTTGGACAAAATGCACATAAAGCTACCTATTTTTTGTAAAATTTATACAGTAGAACTGTCAAAAGGAGTCTTGCTTCGATTTTACAGGTATGAGTATATTGATAAATCAATGGTACTGTTAGAACGTCATGTAATTACAGCTAAGAGCTTAAATCAAGTTCTAGATTGATTTTAGGTATATGACCCATCATTAAAAACACCACTTTCTAGTTATACGAAATGCATCAAATTACACACACTTGTAAATACACTTCACATAAGATGATTCACCGTGCCGGATTTCAAGATTATGCTTCAAGAAGAAAATAATCTACAAATATTATTTTACTCTATATTCATATACAAGGGAGGTAATTTTGAACATTTTGTCAAATATTTCCAGAAAAATGCATTAATTCAAAATTCTAAACCATTCAAAATCCTTATGTTTGTATTTGGAATGGAAATGTAACAGTTTAAGAATTATTGGCACTTTTCAAATTTCACCTCTGGCTCTTTTGTGCTAATGATGGGTCATATACCTTAATGGGGCTTTACGCCCTTTTCAACTGTTATGTTCATATTGCAGTGACTGGAGCACCTTGTAAACATGTATTTGTCGTTTCTCATACCAGTACTCCCACAACATCCTAACTGCGCCTCCAGCTGCTCACCCACATTGGTTAACAATTATCAAACCATTGGTGGGAAACATTTTTGTCAGAAAGGATATTTGATGCTACCTGGGATCACACCTGGGACCTCAAGCTAAAGGCAGATGCACTATGAACTGCGCTATGGCCACGGCTTATTGGGCTTAGGTTTACACAGAAGAAATACTATTGTTCGTTTGAAATTACACCAAGTTTTACTTGATTAAATTGTTCCCTAAAAAATGTGTTTTGATATCTCTCATAGAAAAGTCTAGCTGGCAAAGCATTAAGGCACAAAGCAAAAATCATTGTATCATCATTTTGTATTTACTTTTACATCAACATTTTCTGTGAGATATTGCATTCAAATCATATTTCATTCACATCAATTTAGTTGTCTTCAGCAGCTTTCAAAATGGACTAGTCAAAACGTCATCCAGATAATGAGTGCCAAACTGTACTTACTTGTTGTCTCCGGCATATTGGATCTTTATGACATCTTCGAGACCAGCTGATCGTAACCGAGTCTATTATTGTCCTTTTGAATCGATCATTTGGTGTCCAGCATATTGGATCTTTATGACATCTTCGAGACTAGCTGATCTTCAATCAAGTCTTATCGCCCTTTTGAATCGATCATTTTGTCTCAGGCATATTGGACCTTTATCACATCTTCGAGACCAGTTGATCTTAACAGAGTCTATTATTGCCCTTCTTTCCAATCAATTTCACCTCTGCAAGCAAAGCATAGAAAACAATTGCTATTTGTAATTGTCGAATTGCAAGAGAGCAACAAGTAAGAGCGGTTAAAGACATTCCAACTTTGTCATAAGAATTCAAAACCATATGTTGTGGGGAAACATTTACTGATGTTTTGCTTTTTGAAAAGTTTTGAGTCCAAGACCCACATTGATACTGATGCTATCGAAGCTAAAATTCTAAATATCCACTGGTTTGTTGCCAATACACAAATTCACTGAATTCCGGCAACATAAAATCTAACAGATGTCAATATCAATGTGAAAGAAAAGATGTGTGATGTGGACTATAATATGTGAAAATTGCACATAAGTATCAGCATTTTTTTGTCATTCAGTTAAATTGAGATGGCTAGATTTTAGTTTCAGTTCAAACAACACCCAACTGCTAACCCTAGTACACAATTCTTTGGTGGTTTATCCATTGGTAAGAGACAAGTGACTTCAAATCCATGCAGAGTGTGAATACTGCATTTTTATGCTCCCCAAAAAATTTCAGGGGGGAGCAAAACGAGGGGTCAATGCAACACTATTGTAAGTGCCTATATAAATATAGGCACTTACAATAGTGTTGCGCTGACCCCTCGATATAGTCGCCAAGCTGTCCGTTCGTCTGTCCATCCACAGCCATATCTCAGCAACCCTTGGAACAAATTCAATGAAACTTCACATGTGAACTCCCTGGGATAATCCCTAGCAAGCCTTTTCTTTGTTTTCCTAATTTGAGGCTGCGTCATGGAAAAAGGGGCCTTAATGTAAAAATGAGATTTTCTCTAATTTCTCTTCATCTAATGGGCAGAATTTAATGAAATTTTGTGCTTATGTGATAAATGAGATGTTCTAGACTATATTCTATAAAGAATGTGTGTACAAAAAATCTGTCATGGGAAAAGGGGGCTTAATGTATGATAGTTTTTATTTTGTGACAAACACTTATTCGGGGAGCATAATCCGTCTATGACGGCTCTTGTTTTTTTTAGACATGACCGACTTAATCATGACACTTTTTCGGACTCAAACAACCAAAACACCAGCGTATGAATTTGGGATGGGAACAACCAATATACACTCATTTACATTTGGGATGCAATCATCACTTTACCAGCGTACGAATTTCAAATGGGATCAACCAATATATAGCTCTTGATACATGACCTGGCAGAGCAGCCCATGCTAATCGAGTGAGATGCTCTGCCAGGTCATTAATCATGAGCTATACCAGAGAATGAATTTCAGATGTCAACAACCAATATACCAGCGTATAAATTTCAGAAGCGAAGAACGAATTTACCCGCTTATGAATTTCCGAAGCCAATAACAGTATACCAGCATATGAATTTTTGATGCAAATAATATACCAGTGTATAAATTTCGAATGCAAATTAACCCTTTCCCAAAAAAGACCTGGTTTTGACGTCCCTAATATATATGGCTTGGGAAAACAATGAGACAAAACAAGAAACTGCTGATAACCAGCAAATTCTCCTTTTGTCTCAATATTTTCTTGGCTATTTTGTACATAATTCCTTTCTTTAGCAACATTCTTTCTATCCTCTGCAGCAGCTTTCATATCCAACCAACCTAAAATTTTGTCAATTGGGAAAGTGTTAAACAATAATATACCAGTTTAAATATTTCAGACGCAAGCAATGAAATACCCACGCAGTGTTCTCCCAAGCCCAATAAGCTGTATCGGCCCCACTACAGCTTCATGGAAATCAGTGTAATGCCACTACAGCTTCAAAATTACCCCACAGCTTATTTTCTTCAAAATGGTCATCAAAGAGAGACATTTAGAGGTATTTCATTTCAAAAACTGATTAATAATGCATTCTTATAAACCAAAATGTAAAAATTAAGTATAGAAAACATTATGGGAAAAGAAGAAATTGCTCAAATTGAGCAATTTCTTCTTTTCCCATATGTTTTTATTCGCAATTATTTGCATGAACACAATGTGTTTCAAGGTTTACCAATGCCACTACAGCTTCAAAATATTCTGCCGAGACTCCTGCCATGTATCAAGTCAGAGAGAATGCCAAAAAGGAAACATCTTGTTCTGTATTTGAGCAAGTTAAGTTCCTGTTATATTTAGTGAAGTGTTAGTGTAATTGTTAAGTGTAATTAAAGTGAATACATATCTTTAGTACCATTAGACACTCAAATACAGAATGTTATTTGAATCCTTTTTGCCAATGTATGGTTTGATAATTTCATATTTTACATAATTTCACTAATTTCAGGGCCATATAGCAACGATGTATAAAGTTCGGAAATGAACGTTATCATCGGTCACTTTAAAAATCCATCTAACTCGAGCTGTACTTACGACATTTTTAAACATAGCCAATGATATTCGAACATTAAATGTTCATTGTTGGGCAGATGAGATTGGCGTAACTACCAACAGAATAATCGATAGGAAAGCACACAACTTGTTAACTGCCTATAAAAATATTTTAAACTTACAATGGTTTTGCACTGACCAAGTCATTTACCCCTAACTTGACTAGATCTACTGATGCCAACAGAACCCTTAATAAGAAATGAGCGGAAAAATATTGACTCTTTAAAATAACAAGAGCTGTCCGAAGACAGCGCACTCGACTTTGTAAGTTGCTTAGTGTAAAGGGGGCATAACTCCAAATACAGTGGAGCCAGGGTCATGGGCCCCGGTAGTAAGGTAGAGGGTATGATGGTGAATAAGTATTCCAAGTTTGGGTTGAATCCCTTTGATAGTATGGAAGTCATTGATGTTTGAAAAATCTTCAACCTTTGTTGCAGCGCCGAGGCCAACGACGACGCCAACGCCCGGGTGACAGTACAAGCTCTCATTTTCTTCAAAAAGTCGAGCTAAAAGTTTTATAGCTCTGTCGGTAATAATGAAATTGATCTAACATTAAGTCATTTGTCTCACAAATGAATGAACCATTTACAAATTGTGTATGAGGATAAAAATGCCAGAAACACATGGTCAGGCGAACCAGCCTCCGAAAAAACAAGAGGCGTCATAGACCTATTATGTTCCCCAAATAAGTGTTTGTCACAAAAAAAAAATATTATACATTAAGCCCCCTTTTCCCATGACATATATTTTGTACACACATTATTTATCAAATAATTATGGTCTAGAACATCCTATTTATCACATGAGTACAAAATTTCACTATATTCTGCCGATTAGATGAAGAGAAATAAGAGAAAAACTAATTTTACACTAAGGCCCCTTTTTCCATGACATAGCCTAAAATTAAGAAACGGAGAAAATACTCCCTAGGGATTATCCCAGGGAGTTCACATGTGAAGTTTCATTGAATTTGGTCCAAGGGTTACAGAGATCTGGCTGTGGACAGACACACGCATGGACAGACACACTGACGGACAGACAGCGTGGTGACTATAATCACTATATGCTCCCCCGAAATTTTTTCTTGGAGCATAAAAAGTGAAAAATAAATTTCAAACAATAGAAGTCAAATGATGTAATACTACTCCAATTTGTTTTATATGCATAGATTTCAATGGTATTTCGAAGATCAGCCAAAACTTCTATCAGCTGCTAAGCTCAGACCCCGTTTTAAAACCTTATACAAAAGACAAGAGTGGCAATTGATCAAAGCAGCAACCCATAATAAAAATTTTGAGTCAAAAACCTAAGTTACTAAGGAGCTCTATGCAGCACAACCAATAGGGATCAACTATAACCCATTACCAGACGGCAAAAAATTAGACTGATCCAATTTGAAAGATGCTGCAGACGACGAAAATGATGATAATGAAGACATAATTTGTGTAAAATATGGCACAGAAAATATTGAGACAAAAGGAGAAACTGCTGGTAATCAGCAGTTTCTTCTTTTGTTTCAATGTTTTCCCAAGCCTGTTCAATTAGGGACGTCAAAACCAGGTCTTGTTTGGGAAAGGGTTAAGTTAACAGTGAGGCAAACAATAGTATTTTGTCTGTTGTAAAACCTCACAACTACAGCTTGAGTCAAGCTGTAGTTACAAGACTTTATAATAGGCGATTTATCAATATATATAACCATAAACCCAGTCTATTTTTAGCATAATATTCATTGCTTATCACAGACTTTCAATGCCAACTTGACATGTTTGTGTTCAATATACATGTACCATAGAAAGTAGCAAGACAAGGTGATAAAATTAATGATCCATGTCAACTTTAGCCCTAACATTTTCCCATTTCTCCTTTCAGAACATCAAAATCAGGACTAGTTTTGGAAATAGGAAGGAATGTGAATTAACCCTTTCCCAAACAAGACCTGGTTTTGATGTCCCTGTTAGAAAATACTTGGGAAAACATCGAGGCAAAATATGAAACTGCTGATAACCAGCAGTTTCTCCTTTGCCTCAATATTTTCTGTGCTGTATTGTACACAAACCCAGTCTTTATCAAAATCTGTTTTGTCGTTTGCAGCAGCTTTCAAATTGGTCCACCCTAAAATTTTGTCGTTTGGGAATGGGTTCAATCGAAATAGAAAAATATACTTATATTATTATTCTAAATATCCCTTGTTGACTTGTTTGTACATCATCTTCTTGTCTACATGCAGGCAAATCTCATATCCTGAAAGGGATGGTCATAAAATAAAATGAATGAGACAAACAAGAACATGGTAATGATCAGATTTTTTGTAGGAACCACATCTCAAACAAAACCAGAGGTGCGTTCTTTAGAGCGAGATTTCTTGAGATATCTTGAGATTTCTTCAGATATTTTAGGATAAAGCGTTCTTTAGAGCAAGATTTTTAAGACGCTCAATGGGAGGCGCCATTACCCGATACTTCGTGCGGAACTCCTCGGTTCCGAACGCTCCATAATTTATAAACCGCGGTGTTCCAAATGCTCCATATTTTATACAAATGACATCATGATGACGTCATTTGTATAAATATGGAGCATTCGGAACAGCTGGGTTAAAGTCTCTGTCTTAAAAACGCTTTATCAAAAACATCTTAAGAAATCTTAAACAAGAGCCGTCACAGACGGATTATGCTCCCCGAATAAGTGTTTGTCACAAAATAAAAACTATCATACATGAAGCCCCCTTTTCCCATGACAGCTTTATTGTACACACATTATTTATAGAATATGGTCTAGAACATCCTATTTATTACATGAGCAAAAAATTTCATTAAATTCTGCCCATTAGATGAAGAGAAATAAGAGAAAAACTAATTTTTACACTAAGGCCCCTTTTTCCATGACGCAGCCTTAAATTTACAAACGGAGAAAAAGGTCCCTAGGTATTGACCCAGGGAGTTCACATGTGAAGTATCATTGAATTTGGTCCAAGGGTTGCGGAGATATGGCTGTGGACGGACGGACGGACACACGGACAGACACACGGACGGACGGACAGCGTGGCGACTATATGCTCCCCCGAAATTTTTTTGGGGAGCATAAAAATCTCGCTCTAAAGAACGTGGCTCTGGTTTAGACATACCTGGCAGAAAAATTGCAATAAAAAGAATGCTGATCACAAGCATTTTCTCCTGTTGTGTCAAAGGTTTCTGTACTGTGTTGTACAATTAACCTGTGTGTGTAATGATATTAGGCAGGCACAAACACACTTGATGCCGAACAAGCCATATTATTTAGACCTATTTCCTATATTATTGTTGTGACAAATGATTAATTTTATATTTTACATGGTTAAGAGGCTTATCAAAGAACTCTTACATTAAAGCAGTATTGATTTTCAGCAGTCAAAGACACTTCATACACAATGAAATAATATGTCATATTCGAGCAACTAGTGGATTGACCAGTGAACATATTGTACATTTAACCCGTGTGTGTAATGACATTGGGCAGGCACAAAATACAATTGGTAAAGAATTTAACTTTTGATTTAAGCCCACAAAACTGAATTATGAAAGGAAAAGAAACTTTCAAACTTACATGACATCCTGTTTGGCTTGAAATTTTAGTTGGTTCGAGTTGCACATAAAAAGTCATCAGATCCAAACTAAACTTGATGCCTGAAATGTATTCAAAACAAAACGACAGAGCAAACCATTGCAATAAATGAACAAGATATACCAATATCGCATAATTGTGACAAAATACAGGCCATTTTAATCTTTATTCATATCATCCTATTTTCCAGACAAACAAAACTAAATATTTAAGGACAAAAATTTAAAATGTGGTATTTGTTGTGATAAATGTTTTTAAATTCTACCTGATTAAGTGACTTATCAAAGAACTATTTTACATTAGAACAGTATTGATTTTGATCAGTTAAAAACACTAATGAAACAGAATGAAATAATACATCTTATTCAAGCAACTTGTGGTTTGGCCTGTAAACATAATGTGTAATGACATTAGGCAGGCATAAACACACTTGACACCGAACAAGCCATATTATTTAGACCTATCTCTTATATTATTGTTGTGACAAATGATTAATTTTATATTCGAGAGTTTGAAATGGATTATCAAAGAACTATTTTACATTAAAGCAGTATTGATTTTGATCAGTTAAAAACACTAATGAAACAGAATGAAATAATACATCTTATTCAAGCAACTTGTGGTTTGGCCTGTAAACATAATGTGTAATGACATTAAAGCAGGCACATACACACTTGATACCGAACAAGCCATATTATTTAGACCTATCTCTTATATTATTGTTGTGACAAATGATTAATTTTATATTCGAGTGTTTGAAATGGATTATCAAAGAACTATTTTACATTAAAGCAGTATTGATTTTGATCACTTAAAAACACTAATGAAACAAAATGAAATAATACATCTTATTCAAGCAACTAGTGGTTTGGCCTGTAAACATAATGTGTAATGACATTAGGCAGGCATAAACACACTTGTTACCGAACAAGCCATATCATTTAGACCTATCTCTTATATTATTGTTGTGACAAATGATTAATTTTATATTCGAGAGTTTGAAATGGATTATCAAAGAACTATTTTACATTAAAGCAGTATTGATTTTGATCAGTTAAAAACACTAATGAAACAGAATGAAATAATACATCTTATTCAAGCAACTAGTGGTTTGGCCTGTAAACATAATGTGTAATGACATTAGGCAGGCATAAACACACTTGATACCGAACAAGCCATATTATTTAGACCTATCTCTTATATTATTGTTGTGACAAATGATTAATTTTATATTCGAGAGTTTGAAATGGATTATCAAAGAACTATTTTACATTAAAGCAGTATTGATTTTGATCAGTTAAAAACACTAATGAAACAGAATGAAATAATACATCTTATTCAAGCAACTAGTGGTTTGGCCTGTAAACATAATGTGTAATGACATTAGGCAGGCATAAACACACTTGATACCGAACAAGCCATATTATTTAGACCTATCTCTTATATTATTGTTGTGACAAATGATTAATTTTATATTCGAGAGTTTGAAATGGATTATCAAAGAACTATTTTAGATTAAAGCAGTATTGATTTTGATCAGTTAAAAACACTAATGAAACAGAATGAAATAATACCTCTTATTCAAGCAACTAGTGGTTTGGCCTGTAAACATAATGTGTAATGACATTAAAGCAGGCACAAACACACTCGATACCGAACAAGCCATATTATTTAGACCTATCTCTTATATTATTGTTGTGACAAATGATTAATTTTATATTCGAGAGTTTGAAATGGATTATCAAAGAACTATTTTACATTAAAGCAGTATTGATTTTGATCAGTTAAAAACACTAATGAAACAGAATGAAATAATACATCTTATTCAAGCAACTAGTGGTTTGGCCTGTAAACATAATGTGTAATGACATTAGGCAGGCATAAACACACTTGATACCGAACAAGCCATATTATTTAGACCTATCTCTTATATTATTGTTGTGACAAATGATTAATTTTATATTCGAGAGTTTGAAATGGATTATCAAAGAACTATTTTACATTAAAGCAGTATTGATTTTGATCAGTTAAAAACACTAATGAAACAGAATGAAATAATACCTCTTATTCAAGCAACTAGTGGTTTGGCCTGTAAACATAATGTGTAATGACATTAAAGCAGGCACAAACACACTCGATACCGAACAAGCCATATTATTTAGACCTATCTCTTATATTATTGTTGTGACAAATGATTAATTTTATATTCGAGAGTTTGAAATGGATAATCAAAGAACTATTTTACATTAAAGCAGTATTGATTTTGATCAGTTAAAAACACTAATGAAACAGAATGAAATAATACATCTTATTCAAGCAACTAGTGGTTTGGCCTGTAAACATAATGTGTAATGACATTAAAGCAGGCACAAACACACTTGATACCGAACAAGCCATATTATTTAGACCTATTTCCTATATTATTGTTGTGACAAATGATTACTTTTATATTTTACATGGTTAAGAGGCTTATCAAAGAACTCTTACATTAAAGCAGTATTGATTTTCAGCAGTCAAAGACACTTCATACACAATGAAATAATATGTCATATTCGAGCAACTAGTGGATTGACCAGTGAACATGTTGTACATTTAACCTGTGTGTGTAATGACATTGGGCAGGCACAAAATACAATTGGTAAAGAATTTAACTTTTGATTTAAGCCCACAAAACTGAATTATGAAAGGAAAAGAAACTTTCAAACTTACACGACATCCTGTTTGGCTTGAAATTTTAGTTGGTTCGAGTTGCACATAAAAAGTCATCAAATCGAAACTAAACTTGATGCCTGAAATGCATTCAAAACAAAAAGATAAAGCAACCCATTTCAATAGATTAACAAGATACACCAAGATATCATTATTGACAAAATACAGAGACAAACAAAAAGAGAAATTCAAGACACACTGGTGGGGAACTCGGCCAAAGTGAGGAACGTTTTTTCGTGATCAATGTATTCCGTCAGTGTTGTTATAACATCTCGTAACTACGGCTTAGATAAAGCTGTAGTTACGAGATTTTATAACAACACTGACGATTTGTCAATACATAATTGTGAACCAAGTCTATTTTTAGACCAAATTAATTGCAATTAGAGTTAACAAGAGCTTCGCAGAGCGGCGCATATTATACGCCCCGAGAGGGGCTTGTCAGTAAAATTGGCCATTTTTTCGATTCAAGGGCAGATAATTCAAACATGAAAAGTTATCAAAATTTTGTTTGCAAAAAAAAACCCCATAGAGATTCATTGTGGTTAGTTAGATTAAATTCTGGTTGAAACTGTAGGAGTTGCACACAGGAGAAAATGGACATTTTTGAGAAAATGGGCATTTGAGAAAAAAGGGCATTTTTTCTTAAATTCAAGGGCAGATAATTCAAGAACGAAAATAGTTATCTAAATTCCGTAAGCAATGTAACTAGACACCATGGAGATTCATTGTGGCAAGTTTGATCAAATTCTGACAAAAACTGTAGGAGGAGTTGCGCACACAATAAAATGGGCATTTTTTTTAATTCAAGGGCAGATAATTCAAGAACGAAAAGAGTTAATTGAATTCTGTAGGCGGTGTGCACAACTAGACACCATGGAGATTCATTGTGGCAAGTTTGATCGAATTCCGATCAAAACTGTAGGAGGAGTTGCGCACACAAGAAATTGCTAACGGACGGACAGACAGACAGACGAGCGGGGCCATAACATAATATGACCCTCCGGGAGTATAATAAAAATCTTTAAACTCACATTTAAACGCAAAATATCTATACCTTGTTGTAGCAAAAAACGTCCCTCGCTTTGGCCAAGTTCACCACCAGTGTGTCTGCTTACATCCAATAATTGTACCAGTTGCTCTACCAGGCCACCCAGAATTCATTGATATTTCCAGGTCTGAAAAGACAAGCAATAAAAATATCAGTTCAATCCATGAATAATTTATCTACAGTCAACACTTGTGTCCAAGTCAGATCATGAGATGTACAATAAAAATAAAAGACTTGTCCATATTCAAAGATATTGCAGATGACAAGTTCAAGTGAATGAAATTTTATACATTTTTGGTTTTTTGGGGTAGAATATATTGAGGGAAATGAAAAAATTACTTATGGCATTTTCCAAAATGTTTTACAAAGCCTTTATCTTAATCATTGCTGGGTGACATTATTGTTAGACAGGATATTTACCAAAGCCAGAATCAAACCCTGGACCTCTCAAGAGAGGCAGATGTGCTATTGACTGCGCTATAAGCAAGGCCCAAAAGAGGCAAAACAGGAAATTATTGATGATCAGTATTTTTCTCCGTTTGCCTCTTTATTTTCCGAACTACAATTGCACTTTACTTAAACCTCATCCATTTTGTGGTTTGCATCAGCTTTCATACTGGGGCACCCTTTCCCAAACAAGACCTGCTTTTGACGTCCCTATTAGAAAAGGGCTTGGGAAAACATTGAAACAAAAGAAGAAACTGCTGATAACCAGCATTTTCTCCTTTTGCCTCAATATTTTTTGTGCCATATTGTTTGCAAACCCTTTCCTTTTTAAACATAAATTTTGTCATCTATTTCAGCTTTCCAATTGGATCACTTAAAAATGTGTCGTTTGGGAAAGGGTTAACCCATTACTACAGAGTGACACTGAAGCTGATCAAGAGACATTCCGTAATTATTCTAATAAACGCCCATATTCTAATAAACGCCCATCCCCCAAATATCGGCTGGAAATCTGCTTGTTTCAAGCACAATTTTAGCGAAAAAGGGCGATTCTAATAAACGCCCATCCCCTGATTCCAGATTAAAATAATGTAAGTCATAACCAAAGAACATTTCTAAAATCAATGAAAAAGAGGATGTTCAGCCCTAAATCTGTTTGCAATGAAAGAATCTCCTTGAAAAATCGTATTTTGCAGTCCTTATAACAAAACTTTGCCAAATTCGACTTGCTTAACTTCCAATCCATAAAATGACAGTTTAATAGAAAATTCTGACAGACGAAATAAGAATACCTCTAATAAACGCCCATTCCCTACTTTTCTATCGACCATGTTTATAATAAACGCCCGGGCGTTTATTAGAATAATTACGGTTCCTAGGAAAACATACTGGAGAATGGACAAACATTTAGAGAAAAGAAGAAAATACTTGATCATGTGCTGTAGTCAGTGTATGTCTAGAGTGATTACCATAACTAAATGTTTGTATACCAATGTCATACAGGATGCTCTGTGGTAAACTATTATCGGTCTCAAACTGTATATATACTGGACAAACATTGAGAGAAAAGAAGGAAATGTGACCCGTCGCGCTAAAAGGTACCTTATCGGATGTGTGAAAAATATCGACCCTAGTCAGTCTGCGCAGTCCGCGCAGCCAGACTAGGGCCGACACTTTTCACTTTTATGTAATTTTCTAAATCCGGAAAGTGTTCCCTATCTAACTATATGTTCATTTTGCGCACACGGTATCTGTTTGACCTGTACTGAGTCTGGCAAGTTTGTCAAAATTTGGATTTTTGGAATTCGGTTAAGGTCCCTTTTAGCTTGACGGGTCACAAATACTTACTTGATTATGTACTGCAGTCACTGTGTCTAGAGTGATGACCATAACTACAGTCGACACTCGTTATCTCGACATCGGATAAGTCGAAATTCCACTTAAGTCGAAGTGAAAGTCATGTCCCATCCTCAACTTATGGATATCAAAATGTTCAATCAAAATAATTCAGAAACAAACACAGCCATTGAAATTTAGTAGGAAAAGGATAGAAATTGCTCGTGTCGAGCAATTTCTTTCCTTTTTCTACTATATTTCAATCATGGACACATATGATGACCATCAAAAATTGTTAAAAAACGTTTTCATCGGAAATAATCAAAATTGGATGAGTCGAACTCCGGATATGTCGATATATTTTGACTGTCCCTCTGACTTCGACACAACGAGTGTCGACTGTAGGTGTTTTTTGTATTCCAGTGTCAAACAGGATGCTCTGAAGTGTTCTATTATCTGTCTCAAAATGTTTATAAACTGGACAAATGTTGAGATAAAAGAAGAAAATACCTACTTGATTATGTTATGGAGTTAGTGTATGTCTAGAGTGATGGCCATAACTAGATGTTTGTATACCAGTGTCATACAGGATGCTCTGTAGTGCCCTTATATGCTGAGTCGAAAAAGAAAGTGTGCATAGAGAATAACTGGAATTTCTATCGTAAAGTTGAATCTTGGTATTATAATATTGGTATCAAATTAAAGATAATTCAATTGCCTATAAGTGGGTGTCTTTTTTAATTGTGTTAAATGGAATATTTTTTTGATTTTCTTAAGATATTTGAGATAGGGGTCAAATTCAAAATTCACAGAACTTGCTGACGATGGTGAGAAGATAAAATAATGCAATTTTCTTGGGATTTTTGCTTCAATTTCTATTGTGACACGTCACTAATGAATGACGGCAAACATGTGTGGTCTCATTGATGGAACATAACGTTTCATTGTATCGTTTGGAATTTCATTGCGTTCATATTGCAAGACGCATTCCACGTCCTGCAACTTCTTTAACTTGACCCTCGATTTAGCGAAACTCAGGCGGAAAAGATGTTCGGCCCTACACCACACTCAGGACTATACCATGTAAAAAAAGTTTAGCAACACTGACTTTGTTAATTGAAAAAATGTATTTTCTGTGATATTTATTTCACAACCGTTATATATATTTTAGCATACGCATTTACGCAGAACATTCAAAGGTCGCTTTGTGGTAACGTTAAATATTGTGTTAGAAACATTGTCTTGACGTAGGTGAGGGGTCAAAATAAAAAGTTACAATAGAATTCGGTATCGACTGTGCGGCCATTTTCAAGCAAGAACAACCGTGAAAAGTTTTCTAATCCACTTAAATTGTTTGTACACAGTATCAACATTCACTACTTTATCAAGAGATTGAACGTCATTCGCGTCAGTACGATCACGCACACGTTTTCCGTAAATGTACCGTATGTGCTCTATGGGTGACAAATCAGAAAAAAAATGGATGATAATGGGAGTCCATCAGTGTTGTATACGCTTAATTTGGCTTAAAGCATTTAGGACTCTATACCAGTCAAGTCTGGTGCGTTCATGGTGTAGCGTCAGGGAAATTACAACGTATGGTCAACGTCTAGTAACCGTTCATCTGTGGAGACGATCACGGATGGTAAGTGTGGATACTCTATATTGAAATTCTTGTGGAAGCCACTCGTAAGTTTTGGTGTTGATAGGGAACATCTTTGCCGTGACGTAACGAAATTATGACGGTCATCTTCTCGTGGCCTTTTTCTACGACGTCCTTGACCGGGACTATCTCAAACCACACAAATTGGCTCACATAGCATCCTCAAATTGTTACTTATGCTTTGAGATGCGCAAAATTCAAAAAGGCATCTTATTCGCCGGTTCTGCCACGTAGAAACACATTAGCGATATAACGTCCTTCTAACGTAAGTCCATGGCGTAGTCCCACAGCGTTGCAGAAAATTCTGTTTAGTGGCCTTTTTTATGCTGGGCAAAGACAATTACGTTCACACCTAAATGTTTTCTAGAACTATGCTCCATACACATGAATACCATGGCAGACATGAAAACCGGAAATGCGCACCTGGAGTGCGAGACGCACGCGATTGTGGTATAAAATTCATCTGTTTGTGTTCTCTAGCTATAATCAATTGTGTAAACGTTGGATTTTATGTTAAAACAAAACTATTTTGGTTACTACAGATATTTACATTTTGTTGCAAAACTTTTTTTTATTATGTATATTTTTCAGATGTCCCGTGCCGATGACGATGTGCCTAATGCAGGCGTAACGTAAGATTTTGGCATCATGATAATGTGAAAAACATAAAGGTCTCAAATCTCTTTTGAGCCGTCTATCTGCATTCGCAGATTTCCAACGTTGCTTACATTTACTTGCTGTACTGAATCGCCATAAATGGTGTAGTTTTGAAACGTTGTCGTAAGGGTGTCAACGTCATGTAACGATCTGGTTTAATCATTGCTGCATTCGGTTTATCAGACTGAAGCCTATCAAAAGTGTATCCTCTCTTTTTGGAAACATGATTGCAATCGCCTAATTTTATAACGATGACATTTAAACGACAACGACACCTTTTACGTCGGTTCAAGTCACTGGTACAACTAACGTGTGAAATCTGTTATTTTTACCAAGATGTAGCATCTTTGGCTATACAGCATATTGAAATTTTATGTTTGATTGAACTTTTATACACTTTTAATACAGATTTAAGACAATAAAGTTTATTATGAAACGTGTGTTTTGATAACCACGTGCAAAAAAGTGCTTACAACGTTTGGTGATATGCCAGAGAATTTAATCCCCCAAAGTTGCTTCCCATGTCAATAGACATGAGAGAGTTGATAAGTTAACTCACTTTAGAAGTTTGGTGAAGTTAACTGCAGCGGTTACGTAGATATATAAGGTAGAAGTATGCACACTTTCTTTTTTGACTCAGTATATTATCTGTCTTAAAATTTTTCTATCCAAAAAACATAAAATTGAAAAAATGTTGCTTACGATTGTTGTTGTTGTAGTAGTAGCAGCAGAGATTATTGGTAGATGATAAAAATGTGACCCGCCGCGCTAAAAGGGACCTTATCGGGTGTGTGAAAAATATCGACCCTAGTCAGTCTGCGCAGTCCGCGCAGCCAGACTAGGGCCGACACTTTTCACTTTAATGTAATTTTCTAAATCCAGAATGATTTCCCTACCTTACTATATCTTTATTTCTCACATGTGGGATCTGGTTGACCTGTGCTGAATCTGACAAGTTTGTCAAAATTTGGATTTTTGGTGTTCGGATAAGGTCCCTTTTAGCGTGACGGGTCACAAATAGACTCACCAACATTCAGTGTGAAATTCTCCATGTATTTCCATCTTTTCTGGCAATGGTTGGTGGGGACAAATCAGTTTGATAAACCAGTTCCATCATAGCAGAGCTGAAAAGACAATAATTATTGAAATGCATAAATACTGTAAAACCTATCCCAAACAAGACAATTTTATGATGACGCTTTTAGGAAAAGTCTTTTCAAACATTGAGGAAAGAGGAAAGTGCTAATAATCAGCATTTTCTCCTTTTGTCTCAATATTTTCTGCCCTATATTGTACACAAATCTTTTAATGCCCATGAAAAAGATGTGCATGGAAAATTAATAAATTACTTGTGATCATAAGCAGTTTCTTTATTTCTCAAAATGTTTTCTACCGAAAAAGACCAAAAAATGCAAAATTTAATTTACCTGAAATTGTTGCCTGTAACAGCTTTCAGTCTGAAATTTTGCCGTTTACAGCAAAACTTTAGCCAGCCTGATATGAATGCTTTGGCATTAACTGCATGTTAACTGAAAAGGATTTGTACACAATATAAAACAGAAAGCAAAAGGAGAAAATTCTAAAAATCAGCATTTTCTTTTGTCGCAATGTTTTCGTGAATGACCCAATTCTTTAAAAAATCTTTCTGGTTTGAAAAATTTGATTTTTTTGCACAAAGGGATTCACGTTTCTTAATCCATTACCACACATTGACTAATTGACCCCTAAATTCAAAGGTATCAGAAAATAATATGGAAAATGAAGGAATTGCTTGTGACCATCAATTTCTTAATTTTCCACAATGTTTTCTTTGTCAAAAACTATTTCTCCATTTCCTACTATGTTTTCTTTGTCAAAAGCTATTTCTTCATTTCCCATAAGTTAACTTTTTCTTAGTCTTTTATTTTATCTACCTAGATCTAATCCAGTGTTCGTGATAAGTTTTCCACCCATTTTCATCATGTCTATCTCCAAAGTGTCGCTCGTTGGACTGTGCAATATGGCGTCGAAATTCACGCTTTTACGGTCGACGGCGCCAAAATTGTTACCACCCCCTTTGAGGCCCTGGTGGGGAACTCGCAACAATAAGAAAAAAAATAGACTATTTGAATAACTAAACAACCCCTTTCCCAAACGACAAAAAATATGTTTATCCCATTCTAAAGCTGCTGCAGATGACTGAATTGATGTTGATAGATTTAGATTCATACAGTTCATACAGTCGTCGAGACCAGATGCACACGAGGTGCATAAGCTAGGATTAGCTTTTTAAGGCCCTTTTCTTAGTTTCGCACTACACTTTTATTTATTGCACTGAGGACTTCCGGTTTCATATAATTTCTAGAGTCCTAAGCACTACACTGATGACACTTACTTCTTGTAAGCACTTTGACTATATTACACTCATTGACACATTTTAATTGAAATTCGCACTAAAGAAACTAGCACTGATCTTAAATGTTTGTTCTTGCACTCGAATCTCAAAGAAAACCTAGCAAACTATGGATGCTTACACCACACTTTTACTAGTACTCTTTGAAATTAAGCAAAAAAACCTCATTAAGCATTACTAGATTCAGATGCGCCATTGACAATTTAACGAAATTGTCATTGAATACATGTTAATCAACATTACATACAAATAATACCCACTTTTATACACTATGTACATGTAGTGAAACACAAAAGATGTGGATTAGGGAATGAAGAAAAAGTATTCTGCCCCAAGTTATCATACTTTTTGAGTAATCTTGATATACACTATTTGTACATGCTAAACAAATTAATTTCTTGTATGGAATATTGATAATTATTTTCTTTCTATAATTCCCTTCTATATGGATCCTAGCATACTACATTTTGTTCTTTTATTTGTGTTGAAACATTGAGACTGAATACAGTTTCACATTACTACCTAACATTTAACCCCTAATTATAATGTTACTATTACTCTCATTTACTCTTTTTTTTTTATTTCTTTTTGTTTTATTCATAATTAATTGATTGATTGAATAGCGGCTTACCAAATACCAAAACTAGAAAAAATATGTTGTCAACTCGACTGTCAAAGCTACTGCAGACGGAAATATTAATGCTGATATTTAACCCTTTCCCAAACAAGACCTTGATTTGACGTCCCTAATAGAAAAGGCTTGGGAAAACATTGAAACAAAAGAAGAAACTGCTGATAACCAGCAGTTTCTCCTTTTGTCTCAATATTTTCTATGCCATATTTTACACAAATTATATCTTAAATATGTTCCATTTTGTCATTTGTGGCAGTTTTTGAAGTGGGTCACCCTAATATTTTGTCGTTTGGGAAAGGGTTAAAGTATGATCTGTCTTGAAAAAAAAAGCACTGATAATATTGAGACAAAAAAGGGAAATGCAGGTTATCGGTGTCTTCTTTTGCTTTGAAATGATTTTCAAAGCCTTGTCTATTATGCATGTCTTGTTTGGGAAAGGGCTAGTGTTCAATATCTGATATTTTAACCCATTACCAAACGACAAATTTTGGACTGATCCAAATTCAAAGATGTTGCATACGACCATATAAATTGAACGAAGTTAACACTTTTTGGACTTTTTGTATAGAAAATATTGTGGGAAAAGAAGAAATTGCTTGGTCACAAGCAATTTCTTCATTTTCCATTATGTTTTTCCACAGCCATTTTGTTGTGAGGAGAAAAAAGTGGTAATGGGTTAACCTAGCGTGGATCCAGATCAGCATGCACATACCTAGTCCGATCCTAGTTCAAACTCTCCGAAACAATACCTAATTTTGACGAACCTCATAGAAAATGTTTGAGAAAACATTGAGGCAATGGAATGAAATGCTGAATTTTCTTCTCTTGCCTCAGTATTTTCTCTGCTACCAAGTACAAAAATCCGATTTTTGTCATCCATTCATTCATTTATTATCAATACCCAATGGCCAGCTATAGAATTTAAACAACTTTTTTGCTGTTTGAAAAAGGGTTTAACACTTCAAAATTCACCAAACTCATTTAAATATAAAACCCCTCCCCGCGCCTCTCCATCTATGGTCTCGTTTTTGACTGACCAGTGTTAACCTAAGCCGCGTGCGATTTAGGGTGCACGCATTATCCGTTCTTCCACATAATCCGTCGCTTTTTAACGACAAAAAAACTCGTAACTGCAGCTTTAAAAAGCTGCAGTTACGAGGTTTTCGTTGAAAAGCTGCGATGTATATTCAATTGTTAAGTATTGTACAATTGTACAAGATAACCCTTTCCCAAATGATAAGAAATAGTCGGGTGCAATTTAAAAGACAATATGGAATTTATGTACAACTGTCATAGAAATGTTGAAGGAACAATATGATTTATCAGCAATTTCCTTTTTTCTCTCAATGTATTCAAATGTGTTTTCTCTTTGGAAGGATATGGATTACTAAACAAACCCTTTCCCAAACAAAGCCTGGTTTTTACGTCCCCAATAGAACGGGTATGGGAGAACACTGACGCAAAAGAAGAAAATGCTGATAAACAGCATTTTCTCCTATTGCCTAAATATTTTCTATCTTATATGATGCGGCGAATCATATTGCAGGCCTATCAACATCCATTTTGCGCTGTTGAGAAACAACAGAAATCCATGGTTAGGAGCTCCAGCCGCCGCGATATGACCATAGTTTAAAACGGCATAAAACCGTGGAAAATGGGGAAAAAATGCTTGTGACAAGCAATTTCTTAATTTCCCACTTCATTTCCCACAATGTTTTCTACACAGGTATACCAAAATAATGTTAAATTTATTCACTTGAAATAGTCGTCTGCAACATCTTTGAATTTGGAGCAGTCTAAAATTTTGCCGTTTGGCAATGGGTTAAGCGTACAGCAGGTTTTGAAATGAACGACCCAAAATTTTGTTGTTTGAGAAGGTCAACCTAAATGGAGAGAAAGATTTGGAAAGAAATTTCAACTTTTCTCTCGATGTTTTAACCCTTTCCCAAACAGCAAAATGTTAGGGTGGTCACATTCCAACGCTACTGCAGACAACTATGGCGTACCAAATGCATGGGTCAAATGTCTTATTTAGCGTCATAAGAAAATATTGAGACAAAAGGAGAAAATGCTGATAATCAGCATTTTCTTCTTTTATCTCAATGTTTTCCCAAACATTTTCTCGTATTAGGGATGTATTTATAAACTAGGTCTTGTTAATGGTCTGGTAATCGTGTAACCATTTCCCAAAGAAATCCTGGTTTTGACGTTACCACGGAATAGGGGCCTGGGAAACATTGAGACAAAAGAAGAAAATGTTGAAAACCAACATTTTCTCCTTTTGTCTCAATACTTTTTGGACAGTATTCTTCATTTTACAATCTATTTTGTCGTGTGCAACAACTTTCAGGTTGCACCGCGTATCCTAAAATTTTGTCGTTTGGGAAAGGATGCAGTCCCACCACTGCATAGAGCCAGCGTACGAGTAACGCAGTGGCGGATCCAGAGGGGGTTCGGGGGTTTCATGCAGAAATTCAGTCACAATTGTGTAATACAGGGTGTCCCAAAAGTAAGGTAACACTTAAAAAGCGTACTAGCTCTGTTATTTCTTGGTCGATTTCTTTCGGAACATTATCATTATCTACAGAATTCATTGAAATTATGTTTGACATATACTTCAACAATATGCACACATCAAAATGGTGTCATTTTTGACGTCATTTGTACCCCTATTAAAATGATGTCACAGCCTACCTTCTCACAGCGAATATATATGCGATAAAGCATATATAATCAATCTAAATCTCTAACATGTGTTCAAAGAAAGTTTCAATCTTAATTCAAAACAGAAGATCTACCAAGAAGAAAACCCATCTACTCAATAATAGATGAATTTGAACGATCTCGGTCAGATTTTGATGAACATAGAAGCTTAAGATCGAAAACATCCTGCAGCGCAGAAAACATCTCATTTTTTAATGAGACTGTAAATTGCAGTCCATTGAAGTCGATAAGAAGAATTTCGTCGGAACAAGATTCATTGAAATCATTAGTACAGTGCAATTTGATATTTTATTTGAAACTTTTCCATACAATATTCAAATTATGCAATCGCAGTCTTTCGGAGATCAAGTCAAACACTTAAGATTGTTTTCGGTGGAAACATGCCGGATTTGAATTCCTTTGACTGTTTTCTGTGAAGACACTTTTGGTAAGTGTAAATTCATATTGAAGCAAGAACGTGTTACAATATATTGCTTTCAAACGTTTAAAGAGAATGTAGGGAAATATCTATGGACACATATGTGGCAGTTAATTAAAAAAAACTTTATCACAAGAATTAATCAAGGAAAGCGACAGAAGGGACGTAATCTAGAGAACGTCATTTACTTTCAAAATGACGTCATTGATAAAATAGGGTGTGTTCCATTTATCATAGATAAGATATACAATTTGCATGATATTTTGATGAAATTTCTTATATTTATTTCTAGACATAACCTTCTTTTCTGTCAGCGATGTAAGGAATATACAAGTGACACATTAGCCGAGATATATGAGGTTGATAATGTTACCTTACTTTTTGGACACCCTGTACTAGGCAAACGACCGCCCATTAATTTGTATATTGGAACCCCCGTCACAGAAATCCTGGATCCGCCACTGTAACGTATGCATTTTAGGCAAACACTGAAAACGCATTTCACTTGGCGCAGCTTTAATAGCCTTTATTATTATAAATTACACGCATGTGCTTTTTTTTTAAAAAATAACTATTCATTACAGTTGTCGCCACATCGTATGGCACGTGTTTATGTTTTGTTTAACGTTCAATTATAGCGGACGAGAATTGACCTGGCAGAGCATTCCATTCGATGCGCAATTTGAACACATTTTGCATAGAGGTGACTGGTCAATGTCAGGTCAAATGAAATCCGTAATAACTTCTTTGAATTTGGAAGAGTCAAAATTCTTGTCATACGGTAATGGGTAGTAGTGTGTTCCGTGGCATCTAGGGGTCTGTTTTTTTTTTTTGGAATCTTTTCATGAAAAGACCACTGGGCACACTTAGAAAAATTATGTTGCAGCCCGGGCTTCCAGACCTCAGCCTAGATACTAATCCGAGTCTTCTCTGATGTAAATACGCTCTTTGATATTTTGATTTTTCGCTAATAGCGAAAAATCAAAATATCAAAGAGCGTATTTACATCAGAGAAGACTCGGATTACCTAGATACGAGCCTGCGCTGAAAAACGTTAGTGGATCGCTCTAGGATACGCTGTCATACGTTACCCACACGACGTTGTGCGACGTTTTTTGTCAAATTAGATATTTTGGATTTCTCAAAATGCCTCATCTACTACAACAAGCGAATCTGTGATATATGTCTTTTAAAAAGTAATGCATGAACATGTGCCAATAATGCCTTCATAAAAAATGCTGAAAATATCACACACGTAATCTTGAATTTTAGCTGAAAATGTCTCCCCGGTATCGCTTTAATTTTGTATATTTTGTAAGATCTAATCAAATGCATTTATTTATTGTTTGTAGAAAATAAGTCATATCTGTAAACCGTTACGATTTATCAGCAGTAGATCCAAGAATTCTGTGAAGGGGGTTCGAAAATACAAAGGGGGTCGTTTTCATTGTATTAATTACACAATTACGACTGAATTTCTGCATGAAAATGAAATGATCAATCTACAGAGGGGGTTCCTTTAAACCCCACGAACCCCCTCTGGATCCTCCTCACGCTATTTCCTCTTTAAAAATATTTTCTTTAATGTTTGATCATGTATTTTTCCGTAAATTATCAATTTCGTCGGTGTAAATGCAAAACCGCGTATGTCGATTCTAGCGATTTTCAAAGTACAAACTTGCATGCGCGGATCCAGAGGGGGTCAGGGGTCATGACCCCCCCCCCCCCCCCCTGGAATTTGGCGAAAAAAAGGTGTTATTGTAAACATTGCTGGTTATGCCCCGTATAAGCTGCGCCATTCTTCCCTGTGTGCCACAACAAACCATTGTTATACTTAGCCCTTCATGGTATGACATGTATCTGCATGAATCCCCCCCTAAAATTTGGCGAAAAAAGAAGTTAAAGATCGGTTACCCCCCCCCCCCCCCCCCACCCCCCCTGGGAAAAATACCTGGATCCGCGCTTGACTTGTGTGCCCAGTTTATACAATTCTCGCAGGTTTTGAGATTTCTTTACTGATCAGTGTTAATGACACATTATTTCCAAATTTCAAGTAAAACAATTCTGTGTGGGAAAAGTTATTACACTTTTTTCCATCCCCTTTGAAATTTTCCAAAAGCGAGATACGAGGTTTTGCATTTACAACGACGATTTGTCTTCCGCACTTGCAGAATATTCAAGGGAGACAACAAACGCTGAACGGATTAATCTGTCTATCACTTGTTGTTTCCCATACATCATAAAAATTTGTAACATTTCGTTGTTGTTATTACAAAACCTCGTAACTCCAGCTTGATAAAAAAGATATAATAGATTCACAATTAAACGAGAATAATTTCAGTTGTTTTGATAAAGCAGTTCAACTGTAATTATTCTCGTTTAATAGTGAATCTATTATAGAGTTACAAGGTTTTGCAATAACACCAACGACATAATACTGTTGCTTAACCCATTACCAGACGGCACCATTTTGGACTGTTCCAAATTGAAAGATCATGCAGACGACAATTTCAAGTGAATGGAAATTTTTGTTTTTTAGGTCTTTTTGGATGGAAAACATTGTGGGAAATGAAGAAATTGCTTGTTATAAGCAATTACTTCATTTTTCACAATGTTTTCCATGGTCATTATTTTGTGGGGAGTCAAAAAGAGTCATTGTGTGGTAATGGGTTAAAGAAAATTATAAAATTTACTTGACAAAAAGGGTAAGCCACTGACAACGACAGAAACCCGGTACCCAGCATGACCGGGAATCATAAAGTTTAAGGTAGTCCATCCCAGATAGGTAAAGTTAGCTACCGGTAGCCAGTTACTTGTTCCAGTTACTTGAAAAAGAAAAGTTAGTTACCGGTAGCCAGCTACCGGTAGCCAGTTACTTGAACAAGAAAAGTTAGTTACCGGTAGCCAGCTACCGGTAGCCAGTTACTTAAAAAATAAAAATTAGTTACAAGTAGCCAGCAACCGATAGCCAGTTACTTGAAAAAGAAAATATGGCTACAGGAAATTAAAGGGGCCAACTACCGAAAAAAAACTTCGGTATAGTCTAAAATTTTGCTCCACCCTTCCATCAAACGTAACCGGTAGCTGGCCAGATAAAAGATACCAATCTATACTGTTGTAACATTTTAAGATCATAAATTAAATGTACTTTTCATAGAAATATAAATCAATCCTTTTGTGGAAATTAAAGGGGCCACAGTGGCGGATCCAGAGGGGGTTCGGGGGGTTCAAACGAACCCCCTCTGAAGCCTAATTCTTTCATTTTCATGCAGAAATTCAGTCAAAATTGTATATTAATAGGAAAACGAACCCCCCTAATTGTAAATTCGAACCCCCCTTTCAGAAATCCTGGATCCGCCACTGGGCCAGCTACCGGAAAAAACTTCGGTATAGTCTAATATTTGGTCCATCCCTCCTTTAAACGGAACCGGTAGCTGGCCAGATAACCAATACCAATCTATACTGTTGTAACATATTATTATCATAAATTAAATGTACTTTTCATAAAAATATGAATTAAACCTTTTGCGGAAATTAAAGGGGCCAGCTACCGAAAAAAACTTCGGTATAGTCTAAAATTTTGCTCCTTCCCTTCCATCAAACAGAACCGGTAGCTGGCCAGATAAACGATACCAATCTATTCTGTTGTAACATTTTATGATCATAAATTAAATGTACTTTTCATAGAAATATAAATCAATCCTTTTGTGGAAATTAAAGGGGCCAGCTACCGGAAAAAACTTCGGTATAGTCTAATATTTGGTCCATCCCTCCTTTAAACGGAACCGGTAGCTGGCCAGATAAACGATACCAATCTATACTGTTGTAACATATTATTATCATAAATTGAATGTACTTTCCAAAAAAATATAAATCAATCCTTTTGCAGAAATTAAAGGGGCCAGCTACTGGACAAAACTTTGGTAAAGTCTAATATTTGGTCCACCACTCAACCAAACGGAACCGGTAGCTGGCCAGATAAACGATACCAATCTATACTGTTGTAACATATTATTATCATAAATTAAATGTACTTTTCATAAAAATATGAATTAAACCTTTTGCGGAAATTAAAGGGGCCAGCTACCGAAAAAAAAACTTCGGTATAGTCTAAAATTTTGCCCCACCCTTCTATCAAACAGAACCGGTAGCTGGCCAGATAAGCGATACCAATCTATACTGTTGTAACATTTTATTATCATAAATTGAATGTACTTTCCAAAAAATATAAATCAATTCTTTTGCTGAAAGTAAAGGGGCCAGCTACTGGACAAAACTTAGGTAAAGTCTAATATTTGGTCCACCCTTCCATCAAACGGAACCGGTAGCTGGCCAGATAAACGATACCAATCTATACTTTTGTAACATTGTATTATTCTAAATTGAATGTACTTTCCATAAAAGTATAAATCAATCCTTTTGCGGAAAGTAAAGGGGCCAGCTACTGGACAAAACTTCGGTAAAGTCTAATATTTGGTCCAATATTCCATCAAACGGAACCGGTAGCTGGCCAGATAAAAGATACCAATCTATACTGTTTTAACATTTTATTATCATAAATTGAATGTACTTTCCTAAAAAATATAAATCAATCCTTTTGCAGAAATTAAAGGGGCCAGCTACTGGACAAAACTTTGGTAAAGTCTAATATTTGGTCCACCACTCAACCAAACGGAACCGGTAGCTGGCCAGATAAACGATACCAATCTATACTGTTGTAACATATTATTATCATAAATTAAATGTACTTTTCATAAAAATATTAATTAAACCTTTTGCGGAAATTAAAGGGGCCAGCTACCGAAAAAAACTTCGGTATAGTCTAAAATTTTGCCCCACCCTTCCATCAAACAGAACCGGTAGCTGGCCAGATAAACGATACCAATCTATACTGTTGTAACATGTTATGATCATAAATTGAATGTACTTTCCAAAAAAAAATATAAATCAATCCTTTTGCTGAAAGTAAAGGGGCCAGCTACTGGACAAAACTTCGGTAAAGTCTAATATTTGGTCCACCCTTCCATCAAACAGAACCGGTAGCTGGCCAGATAAACGATACCAATCTATACTTTTGTAACATTTTATTATCATAAATTGAATGTACTTTCCATAAAAATATAAATCAATCCTTTTGCGGAAATCAAAGGGGCCAGCTACTGGACAAAACTTCGGTAAAGTCTAATATTTGGTCCACCCCTCCATCAAACGGAACCGGTAGCTGGCCAGATAAACTATACCAATCTATACTGTTGTAACATTTTATTATCATAAATTGAATGTACTTTCCAAAAAAATATAAATCAATCCTTTTGCGGAAATTAAAGGGGCCAGCTACTGGACAAAACTTCGGTAAAGTCTAATATTTGGTCCACCACTCAACCAAACGGAACCGGTAGCTGGTCAGATAACCAATACCAATCTATACTGTTGTAACATATTATTATCATAAATTAAATGTACTTTTCATAAAAATATGAATTAAACCTTTTGCGGAAATTAAAGGGGCCAGCTACCGAAAAAAAAAACTTCGGTATAGTCTAAAATTTTGCCCCACCCTTCTATCAAACAGAACCGGTAGCTGGCCAGATAAGCGATACCAATCTATACTGTTGTAACATTTTATTATCATAAATTGAATGTACTTTCCAAAAAAATATAAATCAATTCTTTTGCTTAAAGTAAAGGGGCCAGCTACTGGACAAAACTTCGGTAAAGTCTAATATTTGGTCCACCCTTTCATCAAACGGAACCGGTAGCTGGCCAGATAAACGATACCAATCTATACTTTTGTAACATTTTATTATCATAAATTGAATGTACTTTCCATAAAAATATAAATCAATCCTTTTGCGGAAAGTAAAGGGGCCAGCTACTGGACCAAACTTCGGTAAAGTCTAATATTTTGTCCACCCTTCCATCAAACGGAACCGGTAGGTGGCCAGATAAAAGATACCAATCTATACTGTTTTAACATTTTATTATCATAAATTGAATGTACTTTCCATAAAAATATAAATCAATCCTTTTGCAGAAATTAAAGGGGCCAGCTACTGGACAAAACTTTGGTAAAGTCTAATATTTGGTCCACCACTCAACCAAACTGAACCGGTAGCTGGCCAGATAAACGATACCAATCTATACTGTTGTAACATATTATTATCATAAATTAAATGTACTTTTCATAAAAATATGAATTAAACCTTTTGCGGAAATTAAAGGGGCCAGCTACGGAAAAAAAACTTCGGTATAGTCTAAAATTTTGCCCCACCCTTCCATCAAACAGAACCGGTGGCTGGCCAGATAAACGATACCAATCTATACTGTTGTAACATGTTATTATCATAAATTGAATGTACTTTCCAAAAAATATAAATAAATCCTTTTGCTGAAAGTAAAGGGGCCAGCTACTGGACAAAACTTTGGTAAAGTCTAATATTTGGTCCACCCTTCCATCAAACGGAACCGGGAGCTGCCCAGATAAACGATACCAATCTATACTTTTGTAACATTTTATTATCATAAATTGAATGTACTTACCATAAAAATATAAATCAATCCTTTTGCGGAAATTAAAGGGGCCAGCTACTGGACAAAACTTTGGTAAAGTCTAATATTCGGTCCACCCCTCCATCAAACGGAACCGGTAGCTGGCCAGATAAAAGATACCAATCTATACTGTTTTAACATTTTATTATCATAAGTTGAATGTACTTTCCATAAAAATATAAATCAATCCTTTTGCAGAAATTAAAGGGGCCAGCTACTAGACAAAACTTCGGTAAAGTCTAATATTTGGTCCACCACTCAACCAAACTGAACCGGTAGCTGGCCAGATAAACGATACCAATCTATACTGTTGTAACATATTATTATCATCATAAATAAAATGTACTTTTCATAAAAATATGAATTAAACCTTTTGCGGAAATTAAAGGGGCCAGCTACCGAAAAAAACTTCGGTATAGTCTAAAATTTTGCTCAACCCTTCCATCAAACAGAACCGGTAGCTGGCCAGATAAACGATACCAATCTATACTGTTGTAACATTTTATTATCAGAAATTGAATGTACTTTCCAAAAAAGTATAAATCAATCATTTTGCGGAAAGTAAAGGGGCCAGCTACTGGACAAAACTTCGGTAGAGTCTAATATTTGGTCCACTCCTCCATCAAACGGCACCGGTAGCTGGCCAGATAAACGGTACCAATCTATACTTTTGTAACATTTTATAATCATAAATTGAATGTACTTTCCAAAAAAATATAAATCAATCCTTTTGCGGAAATTAAAGGGGCCAGCTACTGGACAAAACTTCGGTAAAGTCTAATATTTGGTCCACCCTTCCATCAAACGGAACCGGTAGCTGGCCAGATAAAAGATAGCAATCTATACTGTTGTAACATTTTATGATCATAAAATGAATGTACTTTCCATAAAATATAAATCAATCCTTTTGCGGAAATTAAAGGGGCCAGCTACTGGACAAAACTTCAGTATAGTCTATTATTTGGTCCACCCCTCCATCAAACGGAACCAGTAGCTGGCCAGATAAACGATACCAAACTATACTGTTGTAACATTTTATTATCATAAATGAAATGTACTTTTCATAAAAATATGAATTGAACCTTTTGCGGAAAGTAAAGGGGCCAGCTACTGGACAAAACTTCGGTAAAGTCTAAAATTTGGTCCACCCCTCCATCAAACGGAACCGGTAGCTGGCCAGATAAACGATACCAATCTATACTGTTGTAACATTTTATTATCATAAATTAAATGTACTTTCCATAAAAATATAAATCAATCATTTTGCGGAAAGTAAAGGGGCCAGCTACTGGACAAAACTTCGGTAAAGTCTAAAATTTGGTCCACCCCTCCATCAAACGGAACCGGTAGCTGGTAAGGTAAACGATACCAATCTATACTGTTGTAACATTTTATTATCATAAAATGAATGTACTTTCCATAGAAATATAAATCAATCCTTTTGAAGAAATTAAAGGGGCCAGCTACTGGACAAAACTTCGGTAAAGTCTAAAATTTGGTCCACCCCTCCATCAAACGGAACCGGTAGCTGGCCAGATAAAAGATACCAATCTATACTGTTGTAACATTTAATGATCAAAAATTGAATGTACTTTTCATAGAAATATAAATCAATCCTTTTGCGGAAATTAAAGGGGCCAGCTACTGGACAAAACTTCGGTAAAGTCTAATATTTGGTCCACCCCTCCATCAGACGGAACCGGTAGCTGGCCAGGTAAACGATACCAATCTATACTGTTGTAACATTTTATTATCATAAATTGAATGTACTTTCAATAAAAAAGTAAATCAATCGTTTTGCGGAAATTAAAGGGGCCAGCTACTGGACAAAACTTCGGTAATGTCTAATATTTGGTCCACCCTTCCATCAAACGGAACCGGTAGCTGGCCATATAAAAGATACCAATCTATACTGTTGTAACATTTTATGATCATAAATTAAATGTACTTTTCATAGAAATTTAAATCAATCCTTTTGTGGAAAATAAAGGGGCCAGCTACCGAAAAAAACTTCGGTACAGTCTAAGATTTTGGTCCACCCCTCCTTTAAACGGAACCGGTAGCTGGCCAGGTAAACGATACCAATGTATACTGTTGTAACATTTTATTATCATAAATTGAATGTACTTTCAATAAACATATAAATCAATCGTTTTGCGGAAATTAAAGGGGCCAGCTACCGGAAAAAACTTCGGTATAGTCTAAGATTTTGCTACACCCTTCCATCAAAGAGAACCGGTAGCTGGCCAGGTAAACGATCCCAATCTATACTGTTGTAACATTTTATTATCATAAATTGAATGTACTTTCAATAAAAATATAAATCAATCCTTTTGCGGAAATTAAAGGGGCCAGCTACCGAAAAAAACCTCGGTATAGTTTAAGAATTTTCTCCACCCTCCCATCAATCAGAACCGGTAGCTGGCCAGGTAAACGATACTAATCTATACTGTTGTAACATTTTATTGTCACAAATTGAATATACTTTTCATAAAAATATAAATCAATCTTTTTTCGGAAATTAAAGGGGCCAGCTACTGGACAAAACTTCGGTAAAGTCTAATATTTGGTTCACCCTTCCATCAAACGGAACCGGTACCTGGCCAGATAAAAGATATCAATCTATACTGTTGTAACATTTCATGATCATAAATTGAATGTACTTTTCATAGAAATATAAATCAATCCTTTTGCGGAAAGTAAAGGGGCCAGCTACTGGACAAATCTTCGGTATAGTCTAATATTTGGTCCACCCCTCCATCAAACGGAACCGGTAGCTGGCCAGATAAACGATACCAATCTATACTGTTGTAACATTTTATTATCATAAATTGAATGTACTTTCCATAAAAATATAAATCAATTATTTTGCGGAAAGTAAAGGGGCCAGCTACTGGACAAAACTTCGGTAAAGTCTAATATTTGGTCAACCCCTTCATCAAACGGAACCGGTAGCTGGCCAGGTCAACGGTATCAATCTATACTGTTGTTGCTTTTTATTATCATAAATTGAATGTACTTTCCATAAAAATATAAATCAATCCTTTTGCGGAAATTAAAGGGGCCAGCTACCGAAAAAAACTTCGGTATAGTCTAAGATTTTGCTCCACCTTTCCATCAAACAGAACCGGTAGCTGGCCAGGTAAACGATACCAATCTATACTGTTGTAACATTTTATTATCATAAATTAAATTTACTTTTCATAAAAATATAAATTAATCCTTTTGCGGAAATTAAAGGGGCCAGCTACCGAAAAAAACTTCGGTATAGTCTAAGATTAAGTATTAAACAATTTTGACAGAATACCCGCGTATAAAGTTAATGAAGAAAAGGATCTCTATGGATAAGGCGAGAAACCTCCCTAAAAGGCTCAAATCAAAATGTCAATTTTCAAAGAAAGCAAACTGATAATAATTTCAAGCGAAATTGTTAGATGTATATCTACGTCAAAGGAAAACTGATTTTATACAATCAAAATGATTCGACAGGTAGGCCTACAGATAACTCTTGGTTTCTGTAGCCTACCTACCCCCAAAATTACTTTTTCTTACAACATCGGTATTCATTTTTAACCAAATTTGAGTTTCCTTTTGTTTTAGTAGCAAGGGTTTTTCTGTAAATATAAGGGCAATTGGTGTTGAATTCATAATTATGATATATTTTGCTTTTGTCCTTAATGCGGGTGCGCATCATTGAAACGTATTTCCAGGCGAAATCTTCCCGCCAAAAATATTGCAATAAGGTTATTTCATCTAAGACCCCCCGCACACAACAGCCTCCGAAAGTCGTCCTTGGAGTCTTAAAACGCCGCTCAAACGTTTAGTATTTGCTATTTTTAGTAACATCATACTATAATTTGAGCAACGTTTGTCCGTTTGTCTGTTTGTTCCCCTACTCCTCCCAGGTCCTTGGGCCGATCTTCACCAAACTTGGAGGGAAGGTGGAGGGCGGCCCCGGGTATTAGCTTGAGGGGTTCTTTTTTGAAAGGTCAAGGTCATCGAGGTCAAAGGTCAAATTTATGTTTTTACGGGTTACGGGTATCGTTTTTACGGGTTACGGGACGGGATTGCTTACGGGTTACGGGACGGGATTAGGTGGAGGGCAGCCCCGGATAGGTAAAGGTCATCGAGGGGTCAAGGTCATCGAGGTCAAAGGTCAAATTTCGAGACGGGTTAAATTGCTAGTACTCTCAATCCCAAAGCGTTTTGGTAACAATACTCTCGAACCCAAAGCGTTTTAATGTTCAATGCACGTGCTCTTTATCGCGTTATATTGAATGCACGTGCGTCGTCATTGTTTTCTCAACATATTTAGGGAGCCTCGTGTTGATAATGTCGATTTGTGACTATTTTAAATAATAATTATCATGTATACAATGTTGATTTCCCATCAACCCATCGTCTTTGCCTCCGGAAGTGTGTTCTGTGGGTACAGACTAAAACATAAGTGAAAAGACCTTATTGGTTTATGAGTACTATTTTAGTATAAACGTATGTTCCCCGTGACCCAGGAAATACTTTTTACCAAAGAAGCGTATTGTTCAGTTACACAACATGTCAGTGGGAAGCTGGGTCAAGAAAGGGAAAGCTGTGCACTGGTCAGCCTACGGAAAGTAGGTAGCCTAATCCTGAGTTTTGGGATTTAAGTTGTTTCAATGAGAAAACCAAAGCTGCCATATAAGATGCCAAAACCATTTGTCCTTGTACTTACAGAGAATAAATAAAACTATAGAAAACTTCATTTTAGAGAGCTTTGAATGTTGGTATTGGTAATGTAAAAATGTAACTACACATGTATTTAGGTTGGTGTATAATCAAGAGTTGTAAGCACCTGCTGATTTTAAAATGGCATAAATCGGTATTCATTTGACTAATGTATCAGCCTATCCATAAAGCTTCATTGTTTTTCTCGATTTGCTTGTTTTGAAAATTGACACTTCCACCTGCTTTTAGGAAGATTTCTCGCCTTATCCATAGAGGTACTTTTGGTGACTAGAACTTTCTCCTTTGTCTTTGTATTTTCTGTTCCTTACTGTCAACAAGTCATGTCTTTATCCAAATCCACTTTGGTGTCTGGATTAGCTTTCAAATAGGAGTAGTCCTCAGTTTGTCAGTTTAGGGAAGGGTACATGTAAATATTGTATAAAACAGCGATTAAAAGTTTCAAATTGAACTGTGATTGAATTCATGCCTTATTTATCCAAAAGGAACTTTTAGAGTGTCAATATATAGAAGACAAATATGGGGTATTTTCACGCTGCGTTTATGACTATATACCAAACGACAAGATTCTAGACTGTTGATCTTTAAAGATGCGGTTATCGACAAGATTTGTGTGAAAAATGTTTTCTAAGAAGATTGTGGTATTGAACATAGAAGAAATGTGAGAATTGGAAAGATAATGGTTTATAAGAATGTTCATTTATTTCAAGAAAGGAATATTACACACAATGTAGAACAAAACATTAAGGTCAGGTCACATACGCGATTCCACGTCCACATCACGGTCGTGGCACGTCTAAAACATGGGACCCGTGGAGTGTAATTTTAGACGTGATGTGAACCACGCGAAATGGAAGCGAAAACGTATGTGACCGGCGGTCCTTTAGCCCTTTCCCAAACGGTGAAAATTTGGGATCACCCAAATCCAAAAGCGCTGCAGACGACAAAATCAACGTTTCAAAGAGAAGTCATTTTGTATTCATGATAGTTCAGAAAATATTAAGACAAAAGAAGAAAATGGTGGTTATCAGCATAATCTTCTTTTGTCTCAATGTTTTCCAAAGGCTTCATATCAGGGACGTTAATATCTTGTTTTGGGAAATAGATAAGTTTGAGCATCAGATTGCTCTGTCTTTCTCCCTTTTTTAAAAGATCTGCTTTCTCTTTCTCTCCATAGCTTAACCTTTCAAACAGCAAAATGTTCGACCGGTCGAATTTAAAAACAAATGTACAGATAACACAAATGAATGAAAATGAAACGTGTGTTCATTCTGGTATTGAGGCAAGTTGAAAAAATGCTGGTCATCAGCATTTTCTTCTTTAGTCTTAAGAATTTCTCAAGTCTCATAGGTCTGTTTGATGATGAGCGCCATCGTTTGTCACAAATGGATTAATATCTAGTTCTCAGGGCCTATAAGTTATCATATTCGGGTTGTTTACATATTTTTCCTTTCATCTTTAACACCACCAATGTGAGAGTCACTGTGAGACCGACAATCACCACTCTGTGAACAAAAAACGAAAAATGAATCAGGGACCGTATTCACCACCATTTCTTAAATCAATTGTCTACATCAAAATTACATAATTACATACGTAATGTCTCGGCCAATCAGATGGGTTGTTGTGTGATTTTTATAGGTATTCTGGGGTAAGACAGGTTTGCGAATAGAATATCGCCCCAGATAGTATTTACGCGGTGGATATTGTGTACCACGTGATGGAGAACAACTACGGACAAATTAGCCCCGATTCAGGTAAGAAATTGTACAATAACTTTTTTCTGTGTCAATTTTCAATCGGCTTGTTGCCTGCACCCTGTCTTACTTTGTTTTTTCCTATGATGTATGACCGTAAATGCGATCCATCACATGATGCACTATACCAAGCGTGATTTAGTGTTCTCCCCAAAATCAATAAGCCGGTGACAACCCTACTATGGTGCATTGTTTGGGTCAAAAGTATGCATTTATTGTTCGACAAATAACATTTTCCTCCGATGAATATCGAATATCAATTTTCGTCATACGAATTGTAATTTTCGTCAGGCGAGAGAATGATATTCGTCCGACGAAAATAGCATTTGTTGGACTATAAATGATTTTGACCCAAAGGGTACACCATAGCATGAATCCTTCCCTCTTAAAGTACCTATTTCCTCTCATCTATAGGCGTACATGTTCGAGGTAGGCCTATACATGTGCTGAAAGTGTTGTATTTATCATCCAATTATAGCATGAATAGGCTAGTTATGAGTAATAAGGAAGAATGTGCTAATTGTACGATTTTTTGGATCAACCCTCGTATTTTATTAAATATGCCTTTGTACTTACACTGCAACTATGAGCAAGGCTTCTAGAGTGCGTTTGGAAGACTCAGGTTTCTGCGTTGTGGAGGTGCTTGTTAAAACGCTAGG